>VSMD01062934.1:0-23959 GCA_008750895.1 Mirza zaza | reverse complement strand
GGGGTAGGACAGACAGACACAGGTGTGTGGGGTAGGACACACAGACACAGGTGTGTGGGGTAGGACAGACAGAGGTGCTGTGGGGTAGGACAAACAGACACAGGTGTGTGGGGTAGGACAGACAGACCAGGTGTTGTGGGGTAGGACAGACAGATACAGGTGTTGTGGGGTAGGACAGACAGATACAGGTGTTGTGGGGTAGGACAGACAGACCAGGTGTTGTGGGGTAGGCCAGACAGACACAGGTGTTGTGGTGACGTACGGAGAACATAATGGAGAGACAGCAAAGAAGACACCCTGGCACCCCTGCGCCTCTCCTCGCCCGTCCTCCTCCCCTGCCGGTCTGGTCCCCAGGGACAGTCGTCCCTGCTGTGATTTTCTGCAGCTCTGCCGTTCCTCTGTCCCAGCGCCTTTTTACTGTGTGCCCCCTGCCAGCGGCCAGCCCCAGTCTCTCCCGCCCGCGTTCGCTCTGCACCTGCACCTGGCGTCCTGCGCCTGGCGTCCCGCCCTCTGGCTACTCTGCGGCCTCCGTGCCGATCTGCGCGGGGGCCCTCGGTGCCCTGCCGGGCTCCCCCTCGACCCGTCTTCCCCTTCGTGTTCGTGGTCCATGGGGCTGCTCTACATTTACTGACACCCTGTTTCCCCGAAAACAAGACAGGGTGTGATGCTTATTTTTCCCCAAGAAGACACCCTAGCGCTTATTTTCAGGGCATGTGTGATTTTTTTTTAAGTACAGTACACCAATCTACATTGATTCAAACAGAGTGAAGTCGTCTTCTTCTGGAACATCATCCTCACTCTCCAGACCCCGAATCCCATCCTGAATGTCTTGCGACTCTGTTTCCTTTAGAACCACCGGCCCCGATCTCCCCTGTCGAGCACTGGAGCTGTCACGGGGCGGATGAGAAGGGCTGCTCGTGTCCTTTCCCGCTCCTCGACGACACGCATGGGTTGTGCAGACGCTGCGCAGCCACGCCCGGCACCAGGGCTGATTTTTGGGGTGGGGCTGCTATTGCGCACGTGCTCAGACATCCTGCTGGGGCTTGTTTTATGCCCATAGATCTAATTTTCGGGGAAACACGTAGATTGAAACCTCCAGGCTCTACCCTTACCTCCTCCCCCTGAAAAGGCCACCTTACCGCCTGCCCCACAGAGGAGACACAGGCCAGTGGGCCAGCCCCTCCCGTTCCATCTCCCCCCTTCCCAGGCATTCTTATTTCATTCCCCCCTGACCGGGAGAGGAGACTCTCCTCGCCCACTGGAGACCAGTTCATTGCTCCGTTGCAGTTTCTCATCTTCTCTTTCCTAGTCTCTGTGGGCATTTTTTTTCTATCTGTTTTTTAATTTCCTCTTTCTTAACCCAAACTTTCTCCTCCAAAAATGTTGGAGTGTTCCCATCTTTTTTAAGTTATTTAAAGATTAGCAGTAGAGACTGTACAGTCACAATTTCCTCTGCCCACAAGCTCTGGTGACCAGCTTTGTCTTTTCATTCCTTTCACCTCCCAATTCCTCGAAGGCATCTATATTAATACAATCAGTACTTCTATTTCCTTATCTTCTCTTTTTCAGCAGTAGTTTGAAACTCCACTCACCTAGCACTCTGGGGGGCCAAGGCGGGAGGATCACTCGAGGTCAGGAGTTCAAGACCAGCCTGAGCAAGACCGAGACCCCGTCTCTACTAAAAATAGAAAGTAATTGGCCAACTTAAAAAAATATACAGAAAAAATTAGGCAGGCATGGTGGCCCATGCCTGTAGTCCCAGCTACCCGGGAGGCTGAGGCAAGAGGATCGCTTGAGCCCAGGAGTTTGAGGTTGCTGTGAGCTAGGCTGACACCACGGCACTCTAGCCTGGGCCACAGAGTGAGACTCTGTCTCAAAGAAGGAAAAAAAAAAAAAACGCCACTCAAATTGATCTAATTAGACCATCAGTGAACCTCTAATTGCCTCTACTCTTGGCTTTTTCCCAAGTCTCAGCCTCCCTGGCCTGGCTAGCCCGCCCCGATCTCGCAGAGACATCTTTTCTCTTTTCTTCATGGAGCCAGCCTGTCTTGCTCTTCCTAGTCTCTTCCCTGGCTGCTCAACCGTCTCCTTCATTCATGTCAGGACTTGTTTCTCTGTCTACCCCTGAAAAGTAGGGTTCCCTCATCGACCATCCTCAGCCTGCATCAGTTGTGGGAGTGCTTCTGCGCCCTCACGGCGCCAGCCACCGCCCTACGCCGGTGGCCCGCCAACACGTGTCTCTGTGCGATGCTCTTCTAAAGGGTCTCTCTGCCTTGAAACTCTTCCCGCATCCGATTCCTCGTGCCAGTTGAGCTAACTCTAACACACGATTCTAACCACGGCCTTAAGAACGCCTGTAGGGGCCGGGCACGGTGGCTCACGCCTGTCGTCCTAGCACTCTGGGAGGCCGAGGCAGGAAGATCACTCAAGGTCAGGAGTTCGAAACCAGCCTGAGCAAGAGTGAGACCCCGTCTCTACTATAAATAGAAAGAAATTAGTTGGACAACTAAAAAATATATAGAGAAGAAATGAGCTGGGCATGGTGGCTCATGCCTATAGTCCCAGCTACTTGGGAGGCTGAGGCAGGAGGATTGCTTGAGCCCAGGAGACTGAGGTTGCTGTGAGCTAGGCTGATGCCACGGCACTCTAGCCCGGGCGACAGAGTGAGACTCTGTCTCAGAAAAAAAAAAAAAATGCCTGTGGGTCTCTTTTACCTTCAGGGTGAAGTCACTCCCTCTACCTGGTCTACCAGTCCTTTAGAAGCTTGGTCCTGTCTCCTTTCTCCAACTCCATCCCTTCCCACTCAATATTTATTACATCAATTTGGTCTATTAAATATCACCCAAACATGCCTGCTGTTTTACACCCCCATGTCTTTATCACTCTGCCTGCAATGCCTTCTTCACCCCCACTTCTCCCCGTGACTGGTCCCGTTTATCTCACCCTGGAGGCCACTCCAAAGGAAAGTGACCAGTAATCTCTGCGCTCGCTCCGTGTCGGCAGCCGCACAGAGCGCCCCTCGCGCATCAGCTCATTTAATCCTCAGAGCAACCCGGCACACAGGTGCGCTTATGTTATGATCCCATTTTCCACAGAGGACACTGAAGCTCGAAGGGGTCAGGCAACTTCTTCAAGGTCATATGGCCCAACAGGTAAACTCGGTCTGCCTCCAGAGTGTTCTTTCCTACGCACGGTTCCCAACGCCCGTGTGTCTCCTGCATGTTTCTGTTTCCATTCATTGCGCATTCGCGTCTGGACTGTCCGCCCACACCTCTGTCTTCTGGCGCCGTCCTGAGAGCTCCTGGAGGAAGGAGCTCGGTTTTCTGCACCGACTCCTTCTCCCCAGCCCACCCACCCGCCAGGCAGAGCAGTTGAGAAATGCTTTCTGCACCTACATTTGAAATGAACGCATCATGCCTTATCCACTAAGGGTGGAGAGAAACTTCAAGGCAAAAGGTCCAAGTGGCCTGTCTGGGTAACTGCCAGCACTCTGAAACGGTCCATTTTCCACTGTGTCCCCCAAGAGCGCGGACATTCAGCACATTCTCTGTCTCTAAACCCTTAAACCTCCTGAAATAGGCTTTCTTCCTTTTTTTTTTTTTTTTTTTTGAGACAGAGTCTCACTCTGTTGCCCAGTGAGTGCTGTGGCATCAGCCTAGCTCACAGCGACCTCAATCTCTTGGGCTCAAGTGATCCTCCTGCCTCAGCCTACCGAGTAGCTAGCTATAGAATGATCCCTGATCTTTTTTTTTTTTCAAGACAGAGTCTCGCTTTGTTGCCCAGGCTAGAGTAAGTGCCGTGGCGTCAGCCTAGCTCACAGCAACCTCCAACTCCTGGGCTCAAGCGATCCTACTGCCTCAGCCTCCTGAGTAGCTAGCTATAGAATGATCCCTGATCTTTCTTTCTTTCTTTTTTTTGAGACAGAGTCTCACTTTATTGCCCAGACTAGAGTGAGTGCCGTGGCATCAGCCTAGCTCACAGCAACCTAAATCTCTTGGGCTCAAGAGATTCTCCTGCCTCAGTCTCCCAGGTAGCTGGGACTACAGGCATGCAATCTGCCCACCTTGGCCTCCCAGAGTGCTAGGATTACAGGCGTGAGCCACCGTGCCCAGCCCTGAAATAGCCTTTCTATGCAGAATTATCAAAATTGTAGTGACTACTTAAAGAACTTTCTGTTGATAGAAACCTATGTTTTTCGATTTTCTACAGAACAAACACTCAGACTAGTGACCCAGCAAACTCACTGATACTGAGACGTCAATGCTCACTGAAAACATCGCAAAGGTAGAAATTCAGCCCTCACGGCTCATAGCCACAATAACAGTCTCCCATTTGCCCTGGAGGATTCTGCAACATCCAAAGTTTACCTCGAGAAGAGAACCCGTGCGCTGTAGATGCGGAAGGGGGGGGGCGTCAAGTGAGCGGAAGGGGATAAAATAGAGACGTCACCTTACTCTCATTGCATCCATTTATCTTTCTGTAATATAGAACCGGTGAGTTTCTCTACACCCATCTAACACGCTGCAACTGGGTGCTACATCGTCAGTTGTTTTTCTAACGCTCAGTACTAGCTTTCCCAACTCCACTGGTGCCTGACTTTTGAGATGGGCGAGATGTAGCTGCATTATTCTTGGGGGAGAAAACAGGTGGATTCCTTCAATTTGCTGTAATAAGTGGCCTATTTTGAAAGTCCGTGGAGATACTTCTGACAAAGGCAAGCAGGGAGACAACATGCTACGACTACCTGTTGGTCCGAGCCCTTCGCTTGGTCTTCCTGGGATTTAGTCCCACATTTCTACCCTCCCCCTCCCCCACTCCCATCACCCCCACCTAGTGGGGGGGACGGAACAATGGAAGACGTCATACACAGCCTTGCTGAGAGTGCCGGGGCTAATAGAGAGAATGCGGATGCCTCCAATCCAGAAGAGAATCCAGGGAGCGTCAAAATTGAAAGAGGAGACCGCCTTTCCCTGGACTCCAAAAAAAAAAAAAAACAACCTGAGAAAGTGGGGTGAGAGCTGGCAAGAGCCAGCACGGCGATCTGTTCCCAGTTCTGCGTTCTGTGACATCACACTGGGAGTTCAAAGCTGGTTGTGGTGTGGGCAGTCACACCATAGAAGCTGGAAAACACTGCAAACCAGGGCACTTTATTCCCCAGATGACAGGCTCACCAGCATGCTGCCGTTCCGTGTTTGTAAATATGAAACTCAGTGATCTTTCTACATCATGAGTTTTGCATTTTTTTTCACTCTTTTTCTTACATCAATGCCCTAAACAAGTAGTTGGTAACCACCTTTTTATGTACCAGGCATAACACAGAGAGTCGTGGATAAAGTAGTGATGAATTGACAAGGTCTTGCCTTCGCTGAGTTTAGGACAACGGGGGACACAGCATTAAGTGTATGATGGTTATGGCTGAAAGCCAAAAGCCCAACATGGGCTGTAAGAGCATCCACAAGAAGAATATAATCTCCGCTAAGGAAGTCACATTTAAGGAAGACTTGTCTACCATGTTATCGCAAAATAAGTCCGTGTGATTGTAAAATGTGCTTTGCAGCCAGAGAAATCTCAGCTTGAGTCCCAGCTTTAAATATTCTTGTTGGGTAACTTTCTAGACAACCTGTCTGTCGAAGCCTCAGTTTCCTCTTCAGTAAAACAGACATAAAACAGACATAATCGTATCACCTACTCCATAGGGTCGATGTTAGGATTGAATTGATAATATCTGAAATGCCCAGCACCGAGCCTGGCATGCAACTGCTGTTTGGTGAGGCTTGCAAACAGCAATGTTTATGATTGAGATCAACAGCATTGTCTTTTCTTCCCATTGCACATCTAGTCTAGAATGTCCATTCTGCCTGTGCCCGTACAGGACATTAGCTTTGCTGCTAGGTGCAATTTTCCCGACAACGCAGGGGACTCGCAGGGGCCATCTGCTGATGGTGAATGCTGGCCAAATTGCCACTAATCGCCTACGTGTGGTGCTGGCTGTCCTTGGAAACGGGTTTGGCGGGCCTCGTTAGAGCCGACCACAGGGCGTCTTTGAGTCGCGGCTGCTAGGAACTTTGAGCCCAAGCCAGGAGAGCTCCAGGGCCCTTCCGAGGCTGGAGAGAAGCCTTCGGAGAATCGCACGTAACCAAGACTTGGCAGAAGCGGGTCCTTTCTGCGCCCGCGACCTCCGTCGGGGGCCTGGCTGCGACTATAAGGCTGCAGGGGCTGTGATCAGAGGGACAGATGGAGAGTGGGAACATTCACTTAGCAACTCTTAGCGACCTCCAAGGATGGATCTTGAAGCAGCTCCAAGCCCTTGGCCTGGGTTTTGATTTGCAAAGCTAAGGCCAAGACCCCCTCCACTCCGCCCAGCCTACGCTAGGGAGCATATGCTCATTCCAGAATCTACCCAGCCTTGAGCCTCCCAGCTGCCTCTCTCTGCATTGCCCCGTGTGGCCAGACCTGCGTCCCAGTAACAAGCGCCATGGAATACGCCTGCCCGGCGGAGGGGCGGGCACGCGGCAGGACCCCCCACACCAGGGCTCCTCAGACTTTCTACACGGGCCAGTTCACCGTCCCTCAGACCACTGGGGGGCCGGACTGTCGTTTTAAAAAAACTATGAACAGATTCCTATGCACACTGCACACATCTTGTTTTTAAGTAAAAAAAAACAAACGGGCAAAAACACCCGTGTGTGGCCCGTGGGCCGCAGTTTGGGGACGCCTGCGACCATCAGCCGAGCTCGTGAGTGCAGCAAAGTTCTGTGCTGGCCGCCTCCACCGCACGGCTCCTCGACGGTCTCCTTCCGTCACCCTGCTCCTGCCGGGGGTCAAATTTCGAAGCCGACTGTTTATAGGGAATCAAAGAACAACACGGCTCCCCCTTGCGCTCCACCCCATCAAGGGCGGCCCCTCAGCTCAGGACGTTGGTTTTGGGGGCCCATTAATCCTGTCTGGGCGACAGCCTGGTGGGGTTCCGGTTTGCACGGCTCAACAGACCCCGATTTTAACGCCATCTCTCTGCCGTAACCATGTTGTCCTAAGGAAGTCAGTTAATTCCTTCAAGACTCAGTTTCCTTACCTGGAAAACGGGACTAATAAAAATACTCGCCTTAAGACGATGGAGACAGTAAAAAGACTGTGTGTGGCCAGGGGCTGGGGAGAGCGAGAGGATGAATAGGTGGAGCACAGAAGACTTTTAGGGCAGTGAAACTACCTGAGTGGCACTGTAAGGTGTACACATGTCGCTATGCATCTGTCAAAACTCAGACTGCACAGGGTAGAAGACGGGAGAAGATTGGCAGAGGAAAGAGAGGGAATTTCATCTCCTGAGAATGGGAGCAAAAATCCATTTTGTGTATCCCACTAGGTTCTCTGGTGCTTGGTTGCTCAACAGTAAGATTTATTCTCTGGTGGGTTTTTGTTGCTTTTGTTTTTCGAGGGAGGCTCTCACTCTGTTGCCCCCAGCTAGAGTGCCGTGGCGTCATCACAGCTCACAGCAACCTCCAACTCATGGGCTCAAGTGATCCTCCTGCCTCAGCCTCACCAGTAGCTGGGACTGCAGGTGAGCACCACCATGCCCGGCTAATTTTTTCTTTTTCTTTTTTTTTTTTTTTGTAGAGAAGGCATCTTGCTCTTACTCAGGCTGGTCTCAAACTCCCAGCCTCAAGTGATCCTCCCACCTTGGCCTCCCAAAATGCTGGGGTTACAGGTGTGAGCCACCACACCCAGCCAAGACTTGCTTTCCGTGCTATGCTCTCCGCGCTTCTCGAGTCCAGGGCAGAGCTCAGGGCTGTGCTGCACAAAGTGACAGCCTTGGCAAGTGACTGCCCCTGAAGTTCTCACACTGATGTTTCTTTAATGTTTATCAGCTTGTTTTCTTCCTCACAATTCTCACTATTGCTCTTCATACTGGAGGTGACTAGACCAAATGGCCTCTTTCCAGCAGGGAGTGGGGAAAATATCTCTGAATGACCTTCACCGTTGTTGGCACCTTGCTTTGGCATTGCCTCCCTTCGTTTCCTGTTTTTTTTTTCCCCCACGCAAATGAGAAAAGCATCAGATTCAGGCCAGGTGTCCCTAACCCCCTTCCCGTCAAGACGGCTGAAGACAGGCACAGTTTTTAAGCCCCGTGTTTTCATAGTGCAAGAGGTACAACCGTTGGCATGCAATAGGCGTTTCACGCAGCACAGGAGGTACTTGATAGACGTTCCAGCTCCAGCAAGGTTCGGTCTGCTGAAAACGCAAACCAACGAGCAACGCGCATGTGTCCAGGTGGAGGTGACTCTCTACAAATCGGCCACTTTGCTCCCGGGTAGACCAGTAGGTTTTAGGATCCTGGTGGTGCAAAATTAGAAACAATTCTCCTGCTCACTTCTGGTGGAATACAGGGGCTAGGCGCCTCTGAGGGCAAGACGGGTGACATGATTACCAGGAATACCCGGCGCAGGGCCGAGGAGTGGAGAGGTCAGTGAAGGGCTGGGCGGGCACACTGCGCCCTGTGCCCCAGCCGGCTCCCAGCCACCGCTGCGCCTGGCCGAGGCTTGGGATGCCCGATCCGGCCTCTCCTTCTCTGACTGCTTCGTATTTCATGTTCTCGAACTGTGAGATTACATAAAGAATTTTTCCCAGCACATACCCCTGAGATCAGGAGTCCTCAAACTTTTTAACCCTTTGTGCTCGGATGTCGAGCGTGACTCGACACGGTTAGCATTGGTGGCAGCTCACATCACGAAAAATTATAGAGGTTAAAATGACTCTTCGAATGTATCAATAATTTGAAATGTAAAAAAATTCAAATAAATAAGTTTGTATGAAAAGAAACTCCAGTTTTTTTATTCTACTGCCACGCTTCGTAAAATCTGGGGTATTTAAAAAATTAAATCCCGAGTAGAATAAAGGAATCGAGAAAAAAGCGAGCGAGTGCAAAGGGTTAAACAGGGGGCCAGTCCACTGTCCCTCAGACCGTTGGAGAGCGCACACTGTAGGCCCGGGACAAGTTGGCTGCTAAGCAGGACAGGCAGCGGTGGCAAAGACTCCTGGGGGGATAAATGTTCTCCGTGGGCAGTAGTTTGAGGACACCTGCCTTAGATCCTCAAAAAAACCCTCAGGCAGCCAGGGAAGGTATTATTCTTCTTCCCATTCTTCAGACCCTGAGATGAAAGGAAGTCCCAGTAGGAAAAAAAAAAAAAAACATGGAAGAGAGACTGGGGTAAGGAAACACAGATGAGATAGGGCATATTAGCGGCAGGTTGCCAAAGTGGGCACCAGGGCCTTCATCCGGCGGGAGGCGCTGGGAATGGGTGGAGCACACCTCTGAGGGTGGGACACCAGGATGCTTCTCCGCCAGCTCTCCCCCTCCCCGCGTAGGAGCAGCTCCTGGAGGACTCTTCCCGGGTGTTTCCAGTCTGCTCTCCCTGCAGGCTAATAATTAGGCTGCACATTCAGGTTGCCCACGGCAGCAGAGACCCATGGATGCTCGTAATAAATAGGAAACCCACGACAGGTACCAGTGGTGGATGTGGGTGGGTTCCACCAGCATCTATGACTGGCGAGATCAGAGTCCTCTCCTCTCCTCTCCTCCGGCAGGCAATCGCCACAGCTGCCAGAACCCCACCCCAGGCCTCTGGCATTTGGTTGGCATTTTTTCCCTGATGTCCATGCATGAGATTCCTCCCTGCCTTGAAATAGGCCTTGGGGCAGATTGGATTTCTGGACATCCCTACAAAGAATGAGGGCTGGAAGATCAAGCAAGATGGCAAGAACACGTTTTCAAGAGTCACTTTAATGAAAGCACTTGTGTTCTTCATCTTGCCTTTCAGGCACGTCTAAGTGACACTGGCAGCACTTGGAGGAGCACTTGCCTCTCGACCCTACACTAAATCATCTTCGCAGAACTGAGTATCTTTCTGAGAAGTGCAAGGAATCTCGACCAAATTTCTGTCCTCGGGTGTCACGAGGGAGCAAGGTCTTGGCAGGGTACGGAGGCCGTGCTGGAAAAGGACGTGCTTGGAAATTAGCAAAGAGTCGTGCCTCGTGGCACGCAGCCTGCGTCCTTTCAGCATCTTACTGTCAGCCAGAAAGGAAGCCACAGCCAAGAATTTTCTTGGCCACAAGAGAAAAGAAGACCATAGCTCCAGGAAAGACACAAACACTGAACTGAGAACTTCCACTCCATGGATGTTTCTTAGAATCCAAAAGGGAATGCAAGATGTGGGGCTCAAAATCCTCTGAGGGACTAAAAGATGTCGAGTTCGCGCTTGCACTCCTGCCAGCTCCCACCTACCCAGCAGGAGACCATGGCCCAGAGGTGTGCAGAAGCCTTCTAGAAGGCTCACCTGCACCCCTCCACCTGCTACGCTCTCTTCCCACCACTGTTGGGCAGGCAACCTTTTATGGCCGAAACCAGCATTTCCCAAATGCCTGTCACTTGTGCCCCCCCTTTGTGAATCTTGCCTCAGCCGCACTATTATATACTCAGTATATTTCTTAGCCCCTTCCTCAGTTATTTCAAGAGGATATCTTAGAGGAAAATTGGTACTTTAAGACGGGAGTTCACTCTTCTCCCCATTTGCTGGCAAACTAACTAAACTCCTCTTTCCTTCTCCTCAAACCCCATTCTTCTGATGCAGCCTCGGGGCCAAGTGCCAGCTGTCGGTATCAGATTTGGCGCCTTAGTGGCAACATTGCAAAGTGGTGGCTCCCAGGTCCCTGAGACAGACATTCCTGGGTTGTAAAGCTGACAAGAGGCTGGGAGATTTACATCTTAACGGGGCAAAAAAAGGATTTACCATCTCGAGCGTTCTAAAGCAAACGCACTAAGAAATGGGAGGTCAGGGTGCTAGAGTCAGGAAGAAGCGTATTTAAAGTTTAGAGCCGGGCTGGAGAGGGACGTTAGGCTGCCTTTGTCACTGTGTGCCACCAACGCAAATATCATAAGGAGGAGAGAAATCCTTTGCCTTCAACCCAAGCAGAATTCCAGCTATTGAGGTCGGTTTCCTCATCCTCACAAGAGACAGTCTGATGGAAGACGGAGAAGATTCCTGAAGATTTTCATGGACTAGGTGTGGCCACAAGGGACGTGAAATAAAAACGGGCTTGGCTCGTTCTCACGTCTCCGCACCTGGGCTGGGTGGGCCCTGCAGGCAACAGGTGGGGCCTCCCCCGCCCCGAGCCAGGTGGCCCACGCTTCCTGCTGCTGCCCACCTGTCGGAACCCAGGCTGGGAGAGATGTTCAGACAGAAAGGACAATGACAAGAAATTGCTGGCGCCATCAGACTCTTACGGCCCGTTCCTCTCATTTCATTCATTCGTCGACTCGTTCATTCATTTATTCTCACAAAACCTCATTTACCAAGTGCCTCCCTGGAACAGAAGTAAGGGTCTGACAAAGGACAAAATGATTTACAAGTTGTTCTTTAAACCTGCTGCCTGTTTTGAGGAATTAAAGCATGTATCCCTGTCCAAGGCCAGCAATCACAGGGCAGAGGGCTGTTCCTTGCTCTTTGTTTTCTAGCGCCCTAAACCACAGGAGGTGGCTCAGTGGGATTATCTGGACGGAGGTCATGAGATCGTCTTCACCGGAGATGCTGTAGTTAAACGGCAACAGCCCGAAGCTGAAAACCACCCTTTTAAAGGTCTTGTATCTCTACTGAAAGGGGGGACAAGGATTCTTTAAGAGTCTGGGCCGGGCGCGGTGGCTCACGCCTGTCATCCTCGCACTCTCGGAGGCTGAGGCAGGAGGATCATTTGAGCATAAGAGTTCGAGACCAGCCTGAGCAAGAGTGAGACCCCGTCTCTACTAAAAGTGGAAAGAAATGAATTGGCCAACTAAAAATATATAGAAAAAAAATTAGCTGGGCGTGGTGGCGCATGTCTGTAGTCCCAGCTACTCTGGAGGCTGAGGCAGGAGGATCGCTTGAGCCCGGGAGTTGGAGGCTGCTGTGAGCAAGGCTGATGCCACGGCACTCACTCTAGCCTGGGCAACAGAGTGAGACTCTGTCTCAAAAACTAAAGAAAGAAAGAAGGCGGGTTTTAGCGTCAGGGCTCCAACTCTGGTGCTGCGACTCACAGCCACACGTGGCTGGAGCTCTTGACGTCTCCATTCCCTCATTTCTGCAGCAGGAGCGTCCAGAAGGTCCTCAGCAGGGAGCCTGGCACAGGGCAAGCGGCCACGTAATTTTCTGATCATGGGCTATTTGCCAGGGACAAGCAAGGAGACACTGTTTCTCTCCTTCCCTCTATTTTCAGTCTTGGGTGGTATCAGTGAAGACCTGGATGGCATCAGCCTGTCCCTGCCCTGCAGGGTGGCCTTGGCCGAGTTCGAATGGAAATTCACACGCTCAGCCTTTCTTTCATGGAGGGTCAGAGGGAAAGACGCTAACAGCTGCTGCATCTTAGGTGGCGTGGCACTTAACGGCTTGCAAGGCACTTGCCGGCTCACGCTGCACACTCTGCCTTCACCCACCCGCTCTGCACAAGGCGAGGGTCGCTAGTTCCTTTTCGCGTTCGCCATCGGCGAAGGTCCCAGGGTCCCAGCCACCTGCCCGAGGCCAGCGAGCACTTGGGAGGGACGAGAGGTCACTGAACAACACAGACCCTCCTGCTGTGTGCCCTGCCAGGGTGCTGCTTCCCTTCGTCCAGACACACCCTAACCAACTCACGCTTGTTTCCACCAAAGCAGCCGGAGGTTACTCTGACAGCAAGAAACCAGGCAACGGTTGCTTGATTTCTTATTGCCGAAGTAACCTGGCTGAAGGCAGCCCCGGGAGGCTTCTCCCCTGGGGCACTGAAAGAATGTTTAGCCTTAGAGACATTTCCAGAGAAGAAGAGAAATCACAAGAAAAAGGAATGTATGTATCTACCTCAAAGGAGCACCAGAGAAATAAATAATCCGGCTTAAATATGTCCCTTGGCGTAGTCTGTAAGTCCCCCGAGGGCTGTGATTCAGTGCCCAGTGGCTTCGTAAGCACCCGTCACCCCACCGCCCCACCACCCCATTTGCACGGCTGGTGACAGTGGTGGCCAAGTTGCTTTCCCGTTCCCCTTTCAACCGAGATTTACTAAGTTGCTGGAGTGATTTTGTGTAAGGCAATTTCTCCCTTTTCCAAATGACTCCATGCTCACTTCTACAGGATGTCCTGACTTTGAAGAAAAAGGAATTTGAAGAAAATGGCCAGGCGGGGGTGGGGTGCCCAGAGGGCTCCGAGATCAGCAGCGCTAACGAGTCAGACACTCCACCCATCATTTCCTGCCCCGGCTGAGCTGTTGATGCTATGACAGGTTTTCCACTGGAGATTTTTTGTTCTTTGTTTTAAACAAATCCAACTATTCTCCTCTAGTAATCCTCGGGGTTTGGCACTTAACTATTAATAATACCCGAAATGAGGGTGCAGGTTCAGTCTCACAAATAGAAAGCAACCTACCATGTTTCCCCGAAAATAAGCCCTACCCATGAAACAAGCCCCAGCAGGATGTCTGAGCACGTGCGCAATAGCAGCCCCACCCCGAAAATCAGCCCTGGTGCCGGGCGTGGCTGCGCAGCGCATCTGCACAACCCATGCGTGTCGTCGCGGAGCGGGAAAGGACACGAGCAGCCCTTCTCATCCGCCCCGTGACAGCTCCAGTGCTCGACAGGAGAGATCGGGGCCGGTGGCTCTAGAGGAAATAGAGTCGCAAGAAACTCAGGATGGGATTCGGGGTTTGGAGAGTGAGGATGATGTTCCAGAAGAAGACGACTTCACTCTATTTGAATAAATGTAGATTGTTGTACCGTACTTAAAAAAAAAAAATAACACATCCCCTGAAAATAAGCCCTAGGGTGTCCTCTTGAGAAGAAATAAATATAAGACCCTGTCTTATTTTAGGGGAAACTCAGTAACAAGTAGCACGCAAGGGTGGCGGCTGGAATGTCCTGAAATCCTCCTGGCCGTGATCTTGGGCAACTGGATTCAGCCCCTCGGAGCCTCAGTTTCCCCACCATAAAGAGGGCAATCTGGAGGATCGCTGTCACACAGGTAAAGCGCCCCGATTCTCGCGGCCCCTCCCCCACCCTGTCTTAGCCACTGTCACGGGAAACGGGTGCACGCGGGCTGGGGCCGGCTTCATGACGACGTGACCTGACGCGCCAGCCCGCGCCCCCCAGCGTCCCTCTGCGCCCAGGTCCCGCCGTCCCGAGCGTGGGACCCCGGCGGGGGAGGGGGCCGGGACTCAGGAACGCCCCAACCTGGAGTCGTGGGCCCCCACACCCAGGGAGGACAACAACTCTGAACCCTCCTTAGGGTTCTGTGGGAAATCGTGAGGTGCTTCTGCGGATGAGTGGGCGTCTCGGAGACCCCAGACCAGGGCTCCTCAAACTCTGTGACCCTCTGCGCTCGCTTGCTTTTTTCTTGATTCCTTTATTCTACTCGGGATTTAATTTTTTAAATACCCCAGATTTTACAAAGCGCGGCAGTAGAATAATAAAACTGGAGTTTCCTTTCATGCAAACTTATTTGGATTTTTTTATATTTCAAATTATTGATACATTCAAAGAGTCATTTTAATCTCTATACTTTTTCATGATGCGAGCTGCTACCAATGCCAACCATGTCACCCGAGCGCAAAGGGTTAAACAGGGGGCCAGTCCACCGTCCCTCAGACCGTCGGAGGACCGGACTATCGTTTTAAGAAACAAACCATGAAGAAATTCCTATGCACACGGCACATATCTTATTTCGAAGTTAAAAAAAAAAAAAAAAAACGGGCAGAAACACCCGCATGTGGCCCTCGGGCCATAGTTTGAGGATGCCTGCCCTCAAGGATACCCCTCGGGCCTGATTCTCTGGAAGCTATTTTACAATCCTCTAAAGCGAGTGATTGGCAGCAGTGCAAAATAATCCTCGTCTACACAGACAAGCAGATTCCATCCCGTCCAAAAGACTCCCTTCCCCGCTGCGGTGAAAGCCAGTCTTGCCTTATTTGCACAATCTCTTCGATAGTCCCGATCCACAAACGCATGTATTCTTTGCATTCTGTTTCCAAGTGGGTAAAATAGCTGTCTATTCCCCTCATTGATTAGGTATTAAATATTTAACATGCTCAGCTTTCTATCCCTGTGAAAACTAAGATTTTTATCCTACTTTGCAAAATTACTCTTTAACAGCGCCTTGCAACGTCTCAAGGGACTCGACGGCAGTGGCCTGTCTGCGTTGTAAGTTCTCACCTCAGTTTCCTCTCTTGTCTGTACGCTGGGCCTCGTCCTGTCCCTCCTAACGCCATGTTCCCAAGCCATGTTCCCAAGGACTCGGGACTCAGGTATGAGGATGGAACTCTGATCTTTTTCTTTTGCTAAAAACTCCTTCCTAAGGAGGCCAGTTGGGTCAGGCTGACAAACAGTAAATTCCCACTAAGCGGCTTTTGTTAACCAAATAAAGCGGTGGTTACTTCCCAGCCTGATTCTGGGATGGCATTATCACCACCTAAAAGATAAGCAGCCCCTGTCTTAACTCAGCATCCTAGCAGATGCCTATCATAAATTTAAAATATCTTAACTCAAGCATCCTAACAGATGCCTAATTCATAAATTTAAAGCATCTTAAAGCATCCTAGCAGACGCCTATTGTAAATTTAAACCGTCCTCCTGTCTGGACCTCCCAGAGTGCTCACACCCTTATCTTAAAATAAGCATATCCTTTCTGGTCTTCTAGACAAAGTCTAACTCTCTCAGCCAATTGCCAGCCAAATAATCTTTAAACCCACCTATAACCTGTAAGCCCCCACTTTGAGATGTCCCTTTTTGGGTCAAACCCATGCATGCCTCTCATGTATTGATTTGTGACTTTGCCTGTAACCCCCTGTCTCTCTGAAAACGTATAAAACCTAACTGTAACCCAGCCACAGCGAGCCCACTGCTCAAGGCCTCTTGGGCATGGCTCCAGGTCATGGTCCTCAAATTTGGCTCAAAATAAACTTCTTTCAAATATTTCAGGGTTTGGATTTTTTCTGTCCACAGGTGCCAGCTTTCTTCTTGATGTCTGCTTGGGGCTGGGGGTGAGGGGGTGAGGTGGGTTAAGATACTGGAGGATTTGAAAATGACTCCACAATTGTTAGTTGTCATTTGGGCCCATGTGTCAGATGGATTAGAATCTTGGGACCGATGATGGAAGCCATGTATCGAGGGTGGCGGAGCACGGAGCTGGTGGTCCCACAATCACAGAAGCATCACCCTGACCCGAGACCGGACACGATCACAGGAAAGAGAAACAGATGTCCCCATCCCCCGTGCCACCTCCACTGGGTTTTCTGTCTCTCTTGGCGGAGCTTCCTCCCAGCCAGTGCGCCCGAGTACCCTGGTCTCACAGGGACTCACGACATTGCTGCTAGCATCTCTGAACACGCTTTGCCCCTTCCTTCCACCCACGGCAGGTGGAGCCGTTCTGCGGTTGGATGAGAGGAGACGGTAAAAGGACCCAGCAGGACGCCCATCGATTCACCCCACCCCTGCCTTTCCCTGGCGACCCCATCCCCCACAAAGCTCAGTCCCAGCAATCTGCACCATCACAGCTTCTCGACTTGGCTCCCGACAGGGACAATTAAGCCATTTAGCTCGTCTACAGAAACCAGCCGGCATACGAAGTCTCCTATTCCTGTACCTTTTTTAAAAAAATAATGATCTTTTCATACCAAGCGCTCATTACAACAACAGTTCTCAAGTCTCGTGCTACTTGTGGGTCTTGTCACACAATTAGAGATTGTAATTATCTTTATTCCTTAACAGCCAACACAAAGGAATGGACCCCACCTGGTCATTTTTGAAGGGAGCTTTTTTTTATACCCTCCACAAGCGCACTGTCAGCAAGAGCCGCGACGGAGTGGCTGGGTTTTTAAAAGTTGTGTTTTATAATCCATCACCTAAAAATATCTGTACATGTTGTTGAGGCAATTTGTTGCAATGCGCTCATAAAAGGAGAGACGTAACCCTGTAGCCCAAGGTTTTCAAAGTGATGGCTCTATGTACTAAATCTAGAAAGTTCCAGGGAGGTGATTGAGGAAGAGAGAGAAACCTGTTTTGCAGGCATCACATGATAAAGGAATCACCTGGGTACATGTTGGGGTGGGGTGGGGAGAGTGGGAGTGTACCGTGTTCCCGGAAAATCAGACAGGGTCTTATATTTATTTTTCCTCCAGAACACACCCTAGGGCTTATTTTCAGGGCATGTGTTATTTTTTTTTAAGTATGGTACAACCATCTACATTGATTCAAATAAAGGTAAGTTGTGGTCTTTTGGAACATCATCCTCACTCTCCAAACCCCGAATCCCATCCTGCATGTCTTGCGACTCTGTTTCCTTTAGAACCGTCGGCCCCAGTCTCTCCTGTCGAGCACTGGAGCTGTCAAGGGGCGGATGAGAAGGGCTGCTCGTGTCCTTTCCTGCCCCGCGACGACATGCATGGGTTGTGTAGACGCGCTGCGCAGCCACGCCCGGCACTAGGGTCGATTTTCCGGATAGGGCTTCTGTTGCGCAAATGCTTAGAAATCCTGCTAGGGGTTATTTTATGGGGAGGGCCTATTTTCAGAGAAACACAGTAAAACGCACATTCTAAAGTTCTAGGCACAGAGACTCCGATTCATTAAGTCTGCAGAAGGACTGTGGAATACACAAGAATGTGCATTTTAACAACCCCACTCACCTACACCCAGGACTTAGATGTAGTGGCCTCTGGACCACACTTAGAGGAACAACATTGCAAGATGTCAACATGCTGGCACAAGGGCTTCTCATTGAGCTAAGGACCAGTGCGCAGGTGGACCCTAATTCTGGACAGAGGGAAAAGGGTTTCAGAATATGTCTTAGTTCATTTTGTTCTGCTATAGCAAAAGACCACAGACTGGGTAATTTATAAAGAACAGAAATGTATTTCTCACCATTCTGGAGGCCAGGAGGTCCAAGATCAAGCTGTCAGCATTTGGTCCAGGAAGGGACTTCTCACTGTGTCCTCGCTTGGCAGAGGGTGGAAGGGCCAGAGAGCAAGCTAGCAGAATGCTAGCCCGAAGCCTCTTTTCTAAGGGCCTTAATTCCTTTCACCTTAAATCTCATTAATGAGGGAGAAGCCCTCGTGGCCCAATCACTTCTTACAGGCTCCACCACCTGCTAACACTATCTCATTGTCAACACCTGAATTTTGGAGGCAACACATTCAAACTATACCATTCTGCCCCTGGCCCTGCTTAATGTATGCCCTTTTCACATTAAAAAAATACATTCACTCCATCCCAATAGTCCCCAAAATCTTAACTTGTTCCAGCATCAACATTAAAGTCTAAGCCCAAAGTCTCACCTGCACATCCCATGGGTGAGACTCGTGGCACAGTTCATCCTGGGGCAAACTGCTGTACAACTAGGAACCTATGAAATCAAGCAAGGGGTATGCTTCCAAAATATCGTGGAAAAAGCATAGGACAGATATTTGTCATTCTAAAAGGGAGCAACAGGGAAGAAGAAGAAGAAGAAAAAGAAGAAACACAGGTCTCAAGTGCATCCAAACCCAACCAGGCAAACAGCATTAAGTCTTCAGGTTTGAGAATAATCTCCTTGGATTCCATGTCCCGCCTTCCAGACATGGAAGGGAGGCTGTCCTGGTCATCAGGAGCCTGGGAAGCCCCAGCCCCTGTGGTTTTGCTGGGTGGAGCCCCCACTTGTGCTCGCACATCTTTAAATCTCATGGCTTTTCCAGGCTGGCACTGCTCACTGGTGGCTCAGCTAGACCTCGCCCTACTGTGGATCCTTTGTGGAGGCTCTGTGCCTGCCACAGGTCTCTTGCTGGCCCCTGAGGCTCCTGGAGACGCACTTTAGTCACTCTATGAAAAAGACACCTGCACTCGAATGTTTATAGCAGCACAGTTCACAAATGCAAAGCTGTGGAAATAACCCAAGTGCCCATCAATCCATGAGTGGATTAATAAAATCTGGCACGTGTATACCGTGGAGCACTATTCAGCTATAAGAAACAACGGTGATCTAGCACCTCTTGTATTTTCCTGGGTAGAGCTAGAGCCCATTCTACTAAGCAAAGTATCCCAAGAATGGAAAAACAAGCACCACATGTCCTTACCAGCAAACTGGTATGAGCTAATCAACACCCAAGTGCACATACAGGAATAACATCTAATGGGTCGGGCGGGTGGGAGGGGGGAGGGGACGGGTGTGTACATACATAATGAATGCGATGAGCACCAACTGGGGGATAGACACGCTTGAAGCTCTGACTCGAGGGGTGAGGGGGGAAGGGGAAATATATGTAACCTTAACATTTGTACCCCCATGATATGCTGGAAAGAATAAATTTAAAAAATGTGAAAAACCTAACTTGCCCCCCCCCCCGCGCCCCCTCGAGTCAGAACTTCAAGCGTGTCCATCCCCCAGATGGTGCTCATCGCATTCATTATGTATGTACACACCCGTCCCCTCCTCCCCCCTCCCATCTGCCCAACGCCAGATAAATGTTATTCCTCTATGTCCACTTAGGTGTTGATCAGTTCATATCAATTTGCTGGTGAGCGCACGTGGTGATTTTTGTCCATTCTTGGGAGACTTCACTTAGTAGAATGAGTTTCCAGCTCTAGCCAGGAAAATACAAGAGGTGCTAGATCACCGTTGTTTCTTATAGCTAGATAGTGCTCCATGGTATACACAGACCACATTTTATTAATCCACTCATGTATTGATGGGCACTTGGGTTGTTTGCACATCTTTGCAATTGTGAACTGTGCTGCTATAAACATTCGAGTGCAGGTGTCTTTTTCATAAAGTGACTTTTGTTCTTTCGGGTAGATGCCCAGTAATGGGATTGCTGGATCTAATGGTAGATCCACTTGTATCGCTTTAAAGTATCTCCATATTGCTCTCCACAGAGGTTGAACTAGTCCTTTTTCCTCCATCCTCCAAGCTGTCCTGTTCCAGGTCTTTATGCCCTGTGTCTGTGCATTGCACTTTCGGAAGGTATTTATATGGTTGTAAACCGACCACAGAATGGTACAACTTAAGATTAGGATACTTCTGTGGGATGCTGCAAATAAAAGACAGAAATCAAAGTATATATCTTCCTCAGCTCCTCGAAGCTTGGGTGATAAGGTACTCAGCTATGATCTCTCACAGGGTCTCTATGACTGTGCATCAATCCATGTAGATGGAAAAAACTAGGTTCCCTTGAATCACTGTAGCCTTTTGGTACGGCTCAGCTGGGTGGTAGGGAATTAAGACAGTGCTTACGGCTTAGGTAGTATTGAGACACTCAGCAAACTCACTTGACCCAATTTGCAATCTCCATTTGCAATCATGTAGGAAGTATCTTTTTCTCTCCCTCTCTCTTTCTCCCTCTCTCTTCCTTTTATATCTAGAGCAAAGCCTTTGGATCCCAGTTGTCTTAAAACTTACTGATGGCTTCATAAAGTCCTTCAAAAGTAATAATAAAATGCAATGCAGCCCAGCTATGCTTTTGCAGAAGAGGGTGCCATTTTCTTCTTATTCTGTACTTTGGGAGTCTTGGCCAACTGGGAATCAAGGAAGCCTGTCAAACTTACTTAATTAAAATGAAAAGAAAGAAAATCCGCTTTAACATTTCTAATCAACAGGAGTCTAATGAGTCATGTTGGTTCCTGGAGTTGAGACACAGTGGGGCATTTTTGGAGCTAATTTGCTTCATTAATATTCAAAGGACGTAGATCACCCAGCATTTTCCAGGAGACTCAAGAGCCAAAAATGTCAGAGGAAACATTTTATTTTGCATGTGATGTTAAACAGATGTTCCACATAGAACCGACTGTAGCATTTACTATAAAATGTTGCCAGTTAGAATCATCATCTTATTTCTTGCCTCAATCCCACTTTTAATATGGATCCATAAATCTCACCCCAAGATAACTCTTCTCCAATTTTTAGACTTGACATTGATGCTACTAAGGCCACCATGGCTGATTCTGGACTGGTGGAAATGATTTGGGCTCAGGAGCCCGTTAACCTGGGTTCAAATTCAGGTCTGTTATCTTCTAGGAGACATTTTTATTTTATTGATTGATTTGAGACACAGTCTCACTCTGTTGCATGGGTTAGAGTGCTGTGGTGTCAGCCTAGCTCACAGCAACCTCCAACTCCTAGGCCCAAGAGATCCTCCTGCCTCAGCCTCCCGAGTAAGCTGGGACTACAGGCATGTGCCACCATGCCCAGCTATTTGATTTTATATATATATATATTTAGTTGTTCAGCTAATTTCTTTGTATTTTTAGTAGAGACAGGGTCTCGATCTTACTCGGGCTGGTCTCAAACTCCTGAGCTCAAACAATCCTCCAGCCTCGGCCACCCAGAGTGCTATGATGACAGGCGTGAGCCACCGCACCTGGCCTAGGAGACATTTTTAAATGTCAAATTTAGTTAATTTGGTTTTTGTTTAGTATTTAACAAACATTTATGGAGCTCCTCCTTGGTAAGTGCTGTGCTAGGCACTAGAGAAATAGGAGAATCGAGGCACTCTGAACCTCAGTTTTCTGATCTGTAAGCTGGGGCCATAGTTCTGCTCCACGGGGTTGTGGTGCTGATGAGACGAGACAGGAGACAGGAGATGAATGGGGCATAGCAGACGTTCAACAAGTGGGCATTTTCTCTCTCCCAGTGCAGGGTTGTGTGCACAGCTACAACCACACTCCGACATTGGATTGCAAAGTTGTGGTTTTTGGTGTGTGATCACAAGGTTGAAACAGGGTTTAAAAGGCCAATCTGTGCAGTACAGTTCATCCAAAACCCTCAGTGAAAACATAACCCACAGTGAGGACTGTCATTTGGGATGTGATATAATAAACAACTTACAAGCCAAGTGCTATGAATCTATGTTAACTCTGTAAGTCATTAACACAGATTCTTACCTATAGCATGTGTTTAGTAAACGTTTTCCGAATAATAGGAATGAATCAACTAGATAGAGGGTGAACTATGTCTTTACCCAATATTGTAAACAATACTCCAAACAATTTATAAAGCTCTTTCAAGTTTTATTCCTGTGTGTAAACATATATATGTATGTGCACACACACACACACAGACTCTACTATGTTAAGACAAGGGTCTAGACACTAGAAATATTTAGTAAATGAGACAAGGTCCCTGCCCTCATAGAGCTGATATTCTGGTGGGAAAGACAGACAATATGCAAAAAAGAAATAGGACGGCAAGTATTGCTAAGAGAAGAAAACTAGAGTCTCCAATTATTTCATGCATTTTCATTCCTGAGCGGTTTTGAAGAAACGAAAAGGATATGAAGAAAACTAAAATAACACGATGGAAGAGACAGACGTGCGTGGCACTTTTGGGTGAGACGGCCATGGGAGGTCTCTCTGAGGAGCTGCTGCCTGAGTGGAAACCTGAAGGAAGTTAGAGAGCAGCCTCAAGTCTAGGGTCAGAACACTTTGGAGAAAGGAAACAGCAAGTTCTGCGCCTGTAAAGTGGAGGAGGACTTGCCTATGGGAGGAACGGCGAGATGGGAGCGTGGAGAAGGGGGAAGGGAGGAGGGGGAGGTGGTAGGAGGTGAGGACGGACGTAGGAAGGCACAGCGAGGACATGGATGTCGCTCTGCGAGTAAGGAAGCGGCAGTCAGGGTCCGAGAGTGGCCGCATCAGCTCCCCTCTCCTGGTCACACGCACCGCGTTTCCCCGAAAATCAGACACGGCTCATATTCATTTTTCCTCGAAAAGACACCCTAGGGCTGATTTTCAGGGGATGTGTTATTTTTTTTAAGTATGGTACAGCAATCTACACTGATTCAAATAGAGTGAAGTCGCCTTCTCCTGGAACATCATCATCACTCTCCAAACCCCGAATCCCATCCTGAATGTCTTGCGACAGGAGAGATCGGGGCCGATGATTCTAAAGGAAACAGAGTGGCAAGACATTCAGGATGGAATTCGAGGTTTGGAGAGTGAGGATGATGTTCCAGAAGACGATGACTTCACTCTATTTGAATCAATGTAGATGGTTGTACTGTACTTAAAAAAAAATAACACGTCCCCTGAAAATAAGCCCTAGGGTGTCTTCTTGAGGAAAAATAAATATAAGACCCTGTCTTATTTTCGGGGAAACACGGTAGTAAAGATGGTGGCTAAAAGCAGCAAAGGTGGCCTGAAAAGGGACTAACTAAGGTATAGGGCAATTCTTATTTTCCCCTACTGACAGCAAATTAAACCTTTGAGTATTACTCTTAGACAACAAAAGAAAAGCTTCCATTTTCGAGATCATGGTAAAATCAAGTGAACACCTGTTTTGAGGCGTATCCATGAGTTAACGGTGCGTTACACAAAGAAGAATCCATCACCTAGGTGGGGCATTGCGTGTTTGTGTATGTTTGCTGCTTGTGGACCTCGCATCAGGAATATAGATCCAGATCAATCATCGCATAACAGGAAGCACTTTCACCAAATACGTCAATAGGTCCCAAATAGCTTTTCTCTGTCCACATAAAGCTCTGTCGTTGGCCAAGCCGCCTACCATGTCTCAAAGGCAGATTATTTTATTGGACCATGTACTACAAATGACATTTATTTTCAGATAATAATAGCTCTAAGTTCTGTCTACAACGCCGTATCCACAGACAGGGGTCAAAAGCAACGGTTCTGAATGATTTCAACCCCCTGGAAAAGCAGTCTTGGCAGAGCTCAAGGAAGCTTTCTCACTGCTGCCTTTGAAAAGAAACTGATGGAACTTGGGAAGGACACACGTGAAAATGGCTTTGGGATGGGAGTATGCCCTGCCCTCAAGCCTCTTAGCCTCTCTCCTTTCTGATCTTGATTTTCTACTTTCATTTTACCATGCTCTTGTCATGAAACACCGAAACCATTGTGGAAGGAGGCAGGGGTTAAAATAAATCAACAAAAATTTTCTAAGTATTGACAACTGGCTATAAAGAGAGAGAGAAATGAGGGGAGGTAGACAAAGTGGATTCTAGG
>VSMD01062932.1:0-13513 GCA_008750895.1 Mirza zaza | reverse complement strand
TGTGTGTGTGTGTGTGTGTGTGTGTGTGTGTGTGTGTGTGAGTGAGAGAGTGATAATGTTTGGGTATGTTTTATGTCTGTCCATGTATTATGTGTTTGTGCTTACATAGTTTCGGACTGGTTTAAAATTAAGGGAGTGCTCATAAGTTAAACCCGAATGCTTCACGTGAATTATGATAAATAAGCTGTGTTGTTGTTAAAAAAATAAAAAGATGTTATTAGTAAAGTAATAGTAAAAATGCTTTCAAATTGTCAGCATACATTTGTTTTTGCCTGGGTTTTACTGGATATTTTAAAGTTCTTGAGGTGTAAAGATTTGATATAAAGGTTATAAAAATGTAAACTCAGCCAAAGACAAAGTAATGTGTGATTTTTGATAAGTAAATTTAATATTTGATCAAAGGATAATCACTAAGTCTGGGTTACCAACAAAAATACGTGTTTAACTTTAAGGTAAAAATGCAAATGTGCCTAAGTGTCAGCAAATTAGAATAAATAAAACACCAAGTAGAGCAAAAAACCAAATTTAATCGTCA
This sequence comes from Mirza zaza, assembly GCA_008750895.1. Lineage (NCBI taxonomy): Eukaryota > Metazoa > Chordata > Mammalia > Primates > Cheirogaleidae > Mirza > Mirza zaza. Next base: position 12,978 of record VSMD01062932.1, on the reverse strand, counting down.
GAGGTTTATAAAAAACATTTTGGTTTTGGTCTTTTACTCCTAACCACAGATATAGTTTACTTCCACTGATGCAATGCCTGTAGAGAGGTACCCAACGTGTGTCTAACTCACTATCATCTAATATTAACAGTATTGTTAGGAATTCAAAGTTGTCCTAAAAGTTCTAGTTAAAGAACTTAAATCAGAAGCTTTAGTTTTCACTTGGTCTTGTCCATTTTAGTCCTACTCTTTACAAGCTAGCTGGTTATGTGTACATTATGTTATTGTAGCAGAGTTTTTACCTAGAAAAAATTTCTAAATTATTAATTTTTGTATAGCAATTTACTTTAAGATAAAAAGTGAATGATGGTTAAAATCCATGAGAATCTCAAAACAATCTTACTCTATAAATGTGCTCAAGTTTATGCACTAAAAGTTGTTTTGAGACCATTTAAATTGTTTTTTAAAACAGCTTAATCTTGAGCCTCATGTAAAAAGCATGTTACCATTTTGTATCATTGTTTGAGGTGCTAACAATTGGTGCTGAAAGTTTTGTTTCCTCAGTTTAAAGCCAGGAGATCTTATGTTGATGGGATTCAAAAAAAAAAAAATTAAAGGCTTCAAAAACAAAATTTTCTGAACTTGCCTGCCTCTTGTGCCAATTCTTCCCTGAAGTTAGCCATAAAACTTAAACTTATTGTATGTAAAATGGCCATAAAGCAATTACCTGACCTACTTTGTTTTTACTTTGTTTTATTGTAAAACCCCATGCCAGAAAGGGCTTTGTCCGTCTTATACCCAGAAAGGAAAAATGCACACTCCGAGGCCAAGCAGAATCTAAATATAAAATGCCTTGCTGGTTCTGCCACTAAGCCTGTTAGAATTAGCTCATACCCTTTTTTGTCCAATCATATCTCTACACAGCTGTCCATACTTTAAACAAAAAAAATGGACAATTTCTCTTGCATCTTTGTGTTCATTCTAAAGGCATCCATCTATAAGGTTTTTTGTGTTTTTTTTTTGAGACAGAGTCTCACTCTGTTGCCCTGGCTAGAGTAAGTGCCGTGGCATCAGCATAGCTTACAGTAACCTCAAACTCCTGGGCTCAAGCAATCCTTCTGCCTCAGCCTCCCGAGTAGCTGGGACTACAGGCATGTGCCACCATGCCCGGCTAATTTTTTGTATATATATTAGTTGGCCAGTTAATTTCTTTCTATTTATAGTAGAGATGGGGTCTCGCTCTTGCTCAGGCTGGTTTCGAACTCCTAACCTTGAGCAATCCGGCCACCTCGGCCTCCCAGAGTGCTAGGATTACAGGCGTGAGCCACCGCACCCGGCCCATCCATCTATAAGTTTTAAGTCTTCTATTAATCTCAATGTCAGTAGATTTTCATAAAGCCTTTATGAGAACAGTGGCCTTTGCTCCCAAACTTTGGGGGCCAGAGACACTTTAGGCCCTATAATGCCAATAGATTTTGTTTGGGGTTGTGATGTTTTGGAAAGATCTAATTAGCTAATACCTTTAAACAAGATATTCTAAAATGACTGGTATGTTTACAAAATTTAGAAGTGATGTTATATTTGTTTAAATAACAAGTCTTATCGAAATGTTTATTTATTGTTTTTGATAAGATTTATGAGTTTGTATTTTGATCCGTGTTCTGTTATATGTATCTAATTTACAGGGTATAAAAATGGTTAATAAAAAAGTAACTTTTAATAGCTAGGATCTAAGTAAACTGCTAATATAGATGAATTAAGTAAATACAGATGCAATAAATACAAATAAAGTTTTCATGTAATTTAAAATCTTAAAGTCATGTTAAGTTAAAAAAGATAATCATAAAATGTCATTATATGTCCCTTATAAATAGGTCATTTATAAGGTAAAATACTAGAACATCAGTTCTTAAATATAAGTTTAAGCTTATACCTTAATAGCTTTATATTTAGGAATACTAATAAAATTGGTGACTAACAGTTAAAAGTTACTTTAACTTCCTAGGGTTTTCTAAGAGTTGACATTATGATTAGTACATGTAATTAAAACTTCTAGATGAAAGGGAAACACTCTATACAAAAATTCTTTTAATAAAAATGTTATACAACATAAGTATTAGTTATGTTGAAAGATAATTTTGTTCATAGACATTTATGGAAATAAACTTTCCTCTCAGGACTGCTTTAGCTGTGTCCCACAGGTTTTGATAACTTGTGTTTGATAACTTGTGTTGTCATTTAGTTCAAAGAATCTTTTGATTTCCATGTTGATTTCCTCATTTATGAAGTGATCATTTAGCAGAAGGTAGTTTAGTTTCCATGACTTTGTGTAAAAATGAGAGTTCCTGTTAGGGTTGATTTCTACATTTATTCCATTGTGATCTGAAAAGAGACATGGTATAATTTCTATGTTTTTAAAAAATTGTTTGAGACATGCTTTGTGTCCTAGGATATGGTCAATCTTAGAGAATGACCCATGAGCTGATGAGAGAAGAACGTTTCGAGCTCCTGACCTCGAGCAATCTGCCTGCCTTGGCCTCCCAGAGTGCTAGGTTTATAGGTGTGAGCCACCGCGCCCGGACTGAGAAGAATGTATATTCAGTGGTTTTAGGGTAGAATGTCCTATAAATGCCAGTCAGGCCCACTTGTTCTAGAGTTCTGTTTAAGTTCATTATTTTGTTTAATTTATTGGTTTTTGAAACTACTTGTTCAATATATAAATGATCATTAAAAATTAAGTATATATGAAAGTTAAAAGTTATAAAAGGTTTATAAAAGTCTTATAGTCAAATTGGTTAAAATTAGATGGATTTGTTTATAAGATTTTATTAAAATTAACTTTGATCATTAATACACTAATACAATGAAATTTGGTTTTCTCTTTTAAACTAGATTGTCATATGATTATTAACAGGAATAACAAAAAGATTTTTATTCACCTTTTAATAAACTGCAAAAAGGAAAGGAAGAAAAAAAGACACAGATTCAGCTTCCTTAACTTGTACTGCAGTCTATTAGGTCTTTTACTTGTTTAAGACACTGAGTCTCCTTTCTCAAAAAAAATAGGATTTTGGCATTTAAAAATATATATATTTGAATTATTAATTTGGCTATAATTTTATAGTAACCTACAATCTTGTTTCATGACAAGTGTCTTATGATAAACAATTCATGACTTCCTACTTTTTAAGCTTTCACTAAAATTTAAAGTTGCTAAAAATAAGAATTCTAGTCAATGCACATAATTCTATATATGAGGTGTACCAAAGAATAAGATTTTTCAGTAAGAAAAATTATAAAACAGAATGTGTTCTCATTAAAATAATATAACTTTGTCTAATTCAGAGGTTATTTAAGGGTTAAATCAAAATAAATTTAGAGAGAAAATAAAAACAAAATTCCACTTGTGTGTAAGAAAAAGATGTAAAGGGGCAATGAATATAGAAATATATTTTTGGTAAGAAAGATTAAACAGAAAGAATAATGTAAAGAAAGGATCTTGCGGCTGGGCGCGGTGGCTCAAGCCTGTAATCCTAGCTCTCTGGGAGGCCGAGGTGGGCGGATCCTTTGAGCTCAGGAGTTCGAGACCAGCCTGAGCAAGAGCGAGACCCCATCTCTACTATAAATAGAAAGAAATTAATTGGCCAACTAATATATATAGAAAAAAATTAGCCGGGCATGGTGGCACATGCCTGTAGTCCCAGCTACTTGGGAGGCTGAGGCAGCAGGATTGCTTGAGCCCAGGAGTTTGAGGTTGCTGTGAGCTAGGCTGACGCCATGGCACTCACTCTAGCCTGGGCAATAAAGTGAAACTCTGTCTCAAAAAAAAAAAAAAAAAAAAGAAAGGATCTTGCATGAAATTTTTCTCCTAAAATGACTGGTTATTTAGAAAAAGGGAATGTTAAGACAAAACTGAAAGTTTTAAGGTATGTTTTGTAGATGGTGTGTGGTACATGCAGGTTGGGATAAAGTTTATAAAAATAAATTTATTAAAGAATTTTTGCTAAAACAAAGATTTCTGTCAATATTAATTTACTCTTAATGAAATGACATGATGTACTCATTTTGATTCTATAATGTGTTTTCTTTTTATATTAAAAAGTAATGTAGTACAAAAGGTTTTTGTTTAATTTTGGTAATTGGCCTAAAAAAAAAAAACAAAGATTTTATGCTTTGTCAGATAATCCCTGTGCTGTCTTTGTTAGGTTTTGACTAAGTAGAAAAACTAAACTTTAAAAGGGTTAAGATTTATATCCATATAACTTTATCACCTATAGATTTATTTGATGACTATCTCTCTTCATTAAATTATTTTATAGTGGTTTGTGATTGTATATGAACAAATGCTTTAAGCCTTTGATATTTCACAATCTTTCCAAAACTTAAATTCTAAATCCAGCCTTTTGACCTTAAACTAGCTTTTTTATACATTAGGATCACTAAAAGTCTAAGACACAGGCTGGGTGCAGTGGCTCACACCTGTAATCCTAGCACTCTGGGAGGCCAAGGCAGGCAGATTGCTTGAGGTCAGGAGTTCGAAACCAGCCTGAGCAAGAGTGAGACCCCCGTCTCTACTATAAATAGAAAGAAATTAATTGGCCAATTAATATATAGAGAGACAAAATTAGCTGAGCATGGTGGCAAGTGCCCATAGTCCCAGTTACTCGGGAGGCCGACACAGAAGGATGCCTTGAGCCAGGAGTTTGAGGTTGCTGTGAGCTAGGCTGACGCCACGGCACTCACTCTAGCTTGGGCAACAAAGTGAGACTCTGTCTCAAAAAAATGTCTAAGACAGACATAAGATTTATTTGATGTGTCAAAACTATCCAGAGAACATTGTGAAATATGAAATTGTGTTTAACTTTCTTTGGGCTGTACTTGTATAAGTATGTTATTAATCTAGTATTATAAAATATTGACATGTCTTAGTATGTGTTATCAGTAATAATTGTGGTTATTATTTAAATTGCTATATGTCACAAAATAACCAATTTAGGTTTTCAATTGTCTGTAACCATGGCTGGTCCAAGTTTTATCATCTTTTAAAATATTATTTTACTTTGATTCATCTCAGAAAGTGGTTCTTTCTGGCTAAGTCCAAAGTTGACTTTTTCAAGTAAAGGTCATGGAAAGGACTGACAGATCCACTTGAATACTGGTTTCTGATAACTTTGGAGATTATATACCACTGGACTAAAACAAAACAAACTTTTCCAAGACTTTAACTTTAGTTAAAAAATCTGATATGACCATGAGTATAGCTAACTCAAACCTCATGAGATGGAACTAAATTTTCATATAAAGACTATTTAAAACATTACTAATTCTTTCGTTTTCCAGAGTCCTGACAAATTTTAGGTGATTAGCAAGTTTACCTAATGTCTGGGACCTTAAAACCATAGAATCTGTCAAAGCCCTTTGAAATATCCTCCCTCTAAGCCCAGGGAATATCACAGAAGAGGGGGCGTGTGAGATTGTAAGGGCCAATTCTGAGGGATAAAATTAGTTTAGACCCTCCAGATGAAGGAGGGATACATAAAAGCCTAAAGGAATACTAAATGAAATACTTTGTCTTTTCAGGCCATATGCTGCAGATATCCATCCCAATCATAAAAGTTTTTTTTTTCCTGCTTCTTATAGACTTAGAACTTACTGAGTGTAATTTTTATCAGTTATGGATTATACAAAAGAAAATATAATGAGTAATTTACCTTAGTATAAATTACTAAATTCCCTTAGCTTAAATGTTAATGAGGCTTATATTTGCTACAAGTCTACCACTAAACCCAAGAATATAGTATTTCAATACTTGTAGGTAAATTAGTTTTGTAGCTTTGCCTGTGATATTTTGCATTTTACTCTTATGTCATCTAAAGGATTTTAGAGTATTAATGAGTGCCTGTCTACCTCCGGTCCTGTTTGGCTTATTTAATTGGCTCTAAGCCCCAGTTTGGCTCTTCAGTCCCCTTGGCTGCAAGGGTCCCATCTAGGGACTAGATGGACCCAGGGCAGGTAGCCACACCACCCCGGCAATGGATGGGACAAAATGAAAGTTTGGCCGTAGATGCTGCCTATGACAGATCTTGGCCAAAAGCGGGGACTGTGAATTAAAATGTTCACACCCCCACACACTGAATGGACTCCCTTGTGGCCAAAGGAATATCCTAAAGCAAAATTGCCTGCCAGGAGGAGGGAGGTCACACATGCCTTATCATGCCCCCCTCCCTTCTTGGAGACTTCCTTTGTAACCCATTATTAACAGGCCTAAGGGGGTATGCAAGACAAACCTGCAAGTCCTCATTTTATGCAAGAAATGGTGGCTTATCTCTGGTAAACAGTTTATGTTAAAACATTGCAAGCCTTTAGACAAAGCTTCATGTCTTTAAACACACCTATAACCTGTAAGCCCCCCCCCTTCAAGATGTCCCATCTTTTTGGGCCAAACCAATGTATGCCTCCCATGTATTGATGGATGGCTTTACCCCTGTCTCTGAAATGTATAAAAACCAAACTGAAACCCAGCCACAACAAGTCCACTTGCCCAAAGCCTCTTGGCAGTGTCTCTGGGCCAGGGTCCTCAAATTTGGCTCAGAATAAATCTCTCTTAAATTATTTTACAGAGTTTGGCTTTTTTCCATTGACAAAAGCAATGTTCTGCCAACTCACAGAGACAGAACAGGACACAACCTCTGAACTCTGGGAATTTTATGGGAACAGAGTAACATCTTCTTTACAACTAAATATGTTGTAGGAGTAATGCGGCAATACTAGTTGTCACCTTCTTCATGGAATGGCTATAGCTGTCATTTAGCAAAGATTAATGAAAAAATTGTGTTTTTTTGAAGGTGAAGAGAAAAAAGTTGTATCAGAGTAGACAGTTTAATAAAAACTACCAGTATTGCATGTTCTTGATGAGGATTCTCATCTACTTCTTGGCATTGCAATCTTCAAGTATTCAGAATATATGAAAACCCTCAATTTAATCTAAGAAAATTTAATATTTTTTCATACCTATAAATGAATCACAGTGTTTCTAGCAATATTGTCTTATTCCACCTCACGAGGATACTTCCTAGCAGACAACAATAATGTACCATTAGGCCCTTATTGTTGAAGCATCTAGAACCTTTTTTTTTTTTTCGTGAAATGAAAGAACATATCCTTTTGGGTACATATACCTAGGTAAATATGATTTGTGGTCATCATTCTTACTACTTAAGTTATTCTCACCACGCTCTGCCCTGCAGTACTCATGGGAGTCCAGTGAAAATTGTATAACAGTGTAACTTCAGACTCCTACATCCTCGAACATGCATCATTGTTGATGAACATGTACTGTATTACTATATTTCTGCACACTTCTGTCATGTGCGAAGCAGGACCGCATGACATGCACCTTCATTTTCCTTAAGCAGAAATGCACGTATAGCAATATGGAAGTTATTAGGAAATAAAAGTATGGGGGCAGTAAGGATAAACAGAATAGCATGTTTATTTTTGTCCTTGGATTACTCAGTGACTTAATTTTTACATATTATCGTTCATGCATTTCCTTTCATGAATAAGCATAGGAAATAGGAACTTTGTTTTGCTAGGTAAACTAGGAACTACCTATATTGTAACACTTTTCCTAAGTTGAACTTTTCACCACTGTCCGGGAACTTGATTGATGTGCAGTTAACATTTGGTTTGGATATTGAGATGGATGCTGTATACTAAAGAGAGAACTTTTTTCACACAGTGAGGCTTTCTGAGGAAAGCAGAATAGTTTTCCAGCTGGACCAAAAATGGCTTCAGAGGAACAGGAATGTGTGACTGGCTTGGGGTGTTAAGATTATTAAAGGGTGGGTGGAGGTCCAATACCCACATGTTTGATTTCCAGCTGCTGCCAAAGGAGGGAGGAGAACTCAGGCATTGTTGGCTCACCCAGGTGGGCAGAACAGTTAGAGGGAATGCAGAGGTGTAAAAGGTACTAGTATTCAGTATCACACAATGTAGTCTGAGTTTTTAAGGTAACGCTGTTTGTTCCTGAAACCCCCCAACTTGGTTAGGAAAGACCCCAATTTTTCTCCTAATTATAGCTTAATATATATTCCTTTGTTGGCTTTCCACCTATGTGTCATCTTAGTACGACTGTTTAAAATGTTTGTGAAATACTATTCAGTTAAACTGCCTAAAATATTTCTTTCAGGAGAATGAAAATTATTTTGTGGAAGTGTTTATTATATAATGTAAGTACAGAATTGTATAAAAGGATTTTTCTGAGAGTATGGAAATGTCATTTTCAGAGTATGGTATTAAGCAGCATATACAATGGTTCATTTTCACGTCTAATAAAATTTTCTCCTTTGTATATGATTTTTTTGTCTTCCTCTTTCATACATTGTAGGCCAGCATGTATGTTGAATGCATTTTTCCCTCTATTACTCTAGTGAAAAATTTAGGGAGTTTGTTAATAAGGGTGCTATTTGGAGAGAGATTTTTTTTTTTTTTTTTTTTTTGAGACAGAGTCTCACTTTATTGCCCAGGCTAGAGTGAGTGCCGTGGCATCAGCCTAGCTCACAGCAACCTCAAACTCCTGGGCTCAAGCAATCCTGCTGCCTCAGCCTCCCGAGTAGCTGGGACTACAGGCATGCACCACCATGCCCGGCTAATTTTTTTCTATATATATTAGTTGGCCAATTAATTTCTTTCTATTTATAGTAGAGATGGGGTCTCGCTCTTGCTCAGGCTGGTCTCGAACTCCTGAGCTCAAAGGATCCGCCCACCTCGGCCTCCCAGAGAGCTAGGATTACAGGTGTGAGCCACCGCGCCAGGCCTGGAGAGAGATTTTTGACATGAACATAACACAGGACAACAGGTAAAAACGAAATTCTCAATAAATGAAAAAGCAGTGCCTCTTAAATTCTGTGGTGAAAGCATTGGAACAATACAACATAGTGAACGGAAATTTCATATTGTGGGCCTCATGTAACATCAGATGCTTGAAAATCAAATGTGTGGAGGTTAATCAGCATCTGCAGAGGTAAATGAAAAGGTGATAAGATGGAAAATGCCCCATATTTTAACTTTGTGACAAGGAGATGACCTCCATTGCTGAATGCCCAGAGGCCATTCTGCCACTTGCCACTAGATGGTATTTCTGTTCAGAGTGAGAATCTTTCAGGAAAACAAGATGTTTTTGTTGCATATACCATGAGAACTGGCACCCGATAGATTCGTTTCCATCCAAAATTACTAATAAGTACTTTTTCTTTTAATAATTTCAAGCTGGGTGAGGTGGTGCACACTTATAATCCCCAGTGTCTGGGAAGCTGAGACAGGAGGATCATTTGAGTCCAGGAGTTAGAAATCACCCTGGGCCACATAGTAAGACTAGAAGTGATTTGTGAGGAGCAGCCAAGGTTTGGACCTGAAGCAGCTGGTACATGCTTCTCTCAGGGAGGATCAAAAATTGTGTATAGGTACCTGGTGGCTGTATCGTCTGAGGGAAAATAGTGGGATTCTTCAGAGAATTGACAGAAGACACGGAACGAAAAGGAGGTGAGGCCACCCTCTTGGCCAGGTAAGCAGTAGCCAGGGTGGTGCCCTCCCATGGGGAAGGGCAGGTGAGAGATGTCCAGCACTCCACATGCCACCTGAGCCAATCCCATCTGAGCTACAAGAGGGCCCCTCCACTGTCTTGGCCTCCAGATAAACACAGGACGCTGCCTATTGACTGCACAGTGGCATTGCTCCAGAGAGGTGGTACAATGTGGTTCCCCAGCGAGCTGACCCTATGTAGTGCAGCTGTGGCCATACTTAGAGCCCAACTGCAGAGTGCGGTGTCTGCCCGGGGGCCAGTTCTGCTGCTGTACCCACCTCATGGCTGCCAGTCTTTGGAGACGGGCCATTTTTCTCTGTCATCTAAAACTTCTTAAACACTCTGGTGTGTCTGGTCAGCCATTTTGATCCCGTCCATCCATGACCCCTCTACAGTTTCCTTTAGTAATTTCTGACTGGGCGCAGTGGCAGCTGGGATAGGAGGATCTCTTGAGGCCAGAAGTAGGAAACCAGCCTGGAACACAGTGACACCCAGTCTAAATAAAAGTGATGTCTTATGTCTACTATACATTTTCCTTTATATCAGTAACCCTTAAGGTAAGTGTTACTGTTACTAATGCTTTCTGTGTAAGGACGGATGGGATTGCCAATTCTTGAAATAAATACTGATGATACCGTCATTTCAGACGAGGAAACATAGTACAAAAACAGGCTAAAAGACTCCTCCAGCCACATTCCATTAAGTGGCTGATTCAGGATCTAATCTATGTTGTTAGGCTGCCAATTCAAGTTTTGTAACCATGGAGCTACAGTAGCAAGGCAAATTACTTTTGTCTAACTCCTCATTGTCTGTGTTTTGTTGGTATCTCTTGTCATTTTAAAACGGTTTATGTTCCTATATCATCAAGGTCATGGTAACTTTCTGTTATGTCTGTACTTTAATTTCATAGACCAGTATTACTTATGAATTAATTCTAGATTGCATTACCACATTTCCCTTTAAGAATGATTACCCAGGCCGGGCGCGGTAGCTCAAGCCTGTAATCCTAGCTCTCTGGGAGGCCGAGGTGGGCGGATCATTTGAGCTCAGGAGTTCGAGACCAGCCTGAGCAAGAGCGAGACCCCATCTCTACTATAAATAGAAAGAAATTAATTGGCCAACTAATATATATAGAAAAAATTAGCCAGGCATGGCGGCGCATGCCTGTAGTCCCAGCTACTTGGGAGGCTAAGGCAGCAGGATTGCTTGAGCCCAGGAGTTTGAGGTTGCTGTGAGCTAGGCTGACGCCACGGCACTCACTGTAGCCTGGGCAATAAAGTGAGACTCTGTCTCAAAAAAAAAAAAAAAAAAAAAAAAATGATTACCCAGTTTTTCAGCAGAGGCATCCATTTCCTGAGATACAAATCTAGTCTTCATATATATCAATTCATGGGCCAGTATTTAACAATTCATCAATAGTGACAATGATAAATGCACACTCTGAGCTGAGCATATCTTAACAATTTGTGCCCCCATTGCTGATTTGCAGAAACAGTTACAAGTTCCTAATGTCCCTGGGCATGGACGTATTGGAGTGTTGGTAGGAGCTCGTACTTTTAAATTATCTCTGAAGGCAAACATGGGTCTGACACATGAAAGAGACAGAAAATCCTGATGTCTGCCACCTGATAGATAATAATGTTGGAAATGTTTTCATATGCCTATTTGTTGGGTTTATTTGCATCATGTCTGCATATGTTTGTCCATTCTCTATTCTGATTATTTTGCTTTTTTCCCCCTTCTTTAGTCATTCTAGATTGATTTTTAAATAGAGATGGGGTCTTGCTACGTTGCTCAGGCTGATCTTGAAGTGGCCTCAAGCAATCCTCTTGCCTAAGCCTCCGAAGTACTCAGATTACAGGCTAAAGTTCTTTATGCTGAAATTAGTCCTTTGTCAGATAAATGATAGGTAAATATTTTCTATGACTTTGGAACTCTTCTTTCTTCATCTTAAAGAAGCCTTATACAGATCAGAAGTTTTAAATTTGATAAAATCCAGCCGGTTGATATATATTTTTTCATGCATGGGTCATGCTTTTGCTACCATGTCTAAGAATTCTTCAACACATTTTTATTTCTGAGGCAGGGCTATCTATAATGATAAAAGGGTCAATATACCAGGAAGATAAGAACATTTATAAATAAATATATCTGTGAAATTTTCCCTTTTACTTACTGTTATTAATGTCTACTTGATTTTTGGTCTGTGTTTGGAGTGATACATGGAATGAAATGATCTCAAATTTGTTAAGACGTGTGATCTAACGTGAGCTATGCTAGAGAATGTTCTGAGTGCTTGAGAAGGGTGTGAATTCTGCTGTGGTGTGAAAAGATCTGTTCTTATCTGTTAGGACCATTTGGTCTGTAGTGTTGTTCCTTGTGCTATTTCCATGTTGATTTTCTGTCTGTAAACTCTATGCAACATAGAGAGTGGGATATTGAAGTCTCCTACTATCGCATGGCTATTTCTCNTAGTGTTGTTCCTTGTGCTATTTCCATGTTGATTTTCTGTCTGTAAACTCTATGCAACATAGAGAGTGGGATATTGAAGTCTCCTACTATCGCATGGCTATTTCTCTCTGCACTTCTGCCAATGTTGTCCTTATTTATTTAGGTGGTACGGTGGTGGGTGCATATATGCTTACTCGTATAGTTCAATCTTCCTGTTGTATTGATATTTTCATCATATCATAAACTTCATTGTGTCCTGTGATAACTTTGACTTAAAGTGTCTTTTGTCTGATGTAAGGGTAGTAACCTCTGCTCCCTTTTAGTGACCACTTTCAGGGAATGGCTTTTTCCATCCCTTGGGTTGAAAGAAGGAAGAAACACTATATGTGTCCTGAAATGTACCCTGAGTTTCTTCTAGACAGTGTATATTTCGCTCTTAATTTTTAATCCATTCAGCCACTCCATGTCTTTACATCCGGAGTTGAATCTATTTACATATAACTTTTGATAGGGAAGACCTTACTGTTGCCAGTTTCTTGTTTTCTCTATTTTGTGGATATGTGTATAGAAGCAACTGCAGTATATCTTTAAAAAACCAATTGAAAAAGTAATATAAGATTTGCTTTAACAAGAATATTTGGTTCTTGGCCGGGCGCGGTGGCTCACGCCTGTAATCCTAGCACTCTGGGAGGCCGAGGCGGGCGGATTGCTTGAGGTCAGGAGTTCAAAACTAGCCTGAGCGAGACCCCATCTCTACTATAAAAAAACAGAAAGAAATTAATTGGCCAACTAATATATATATATAAAAATTAGCCGGGCATGGTGGCGCATGCCTGTAGTCCCAGCTACTCGGGAGGCTGAGGCAGGAGGATGGCTTGAGCCCAGGAGTTTGAGGGTGCTGTGAGCTAGGCTGATGCCATGGCACTCACTCTAGCCTGGGCAACAAAGCGAGACTCTGTCTCAAA
>VSMD01062931.1:0-97650 GCA_008750895.1 Mirza zaza | reverse complement strand
GAGAATTAAGAACAAGTAATGGAGTCATTATTTCACTGATCCTTATCCAATGTCAGGAAAATCATGTCCCTAAAACAGCAATTCTGCCTGATAAATTCTTTCCACGTCTAAAAAGAAACAGCAAGAAAAGTGAACTTATGGGAAGCCTATTATACTTTAACTAGATCTTGTGTGCTTTTAATAGTTCAACACTGGTAATATTTGATAATCAAGAGTAAATAGGCTAACATTTAAAAATGTATACTTTAATAAGTATAAAGTATATAAACAATTAATTAGGTAAGCTTGTGGAGAAGCTGACCAAGATACATAAATTAGGAGATACAAGTGTCCATCTAAATTTTCTATATCTCATTTTTTTACAGAATATTTATTAAAGTTGCTTAATATACAATTTCTCATTTTTCATTTTAGAAGTCATTTATTGTAAAGTAATTCTTCTGTCTGATGACAAATAGCAGCCACAGTGATTACTCTGGACCTCCACGTTGGATAAATTCAATTTCTTCTTGAGACACAAGTTTCCTTCTATATTTCTGAGGCAATGTTTTTATTATTTCTGCAGTATCTGGTGGACCCTGATACATCAGCAAATCTGGTGATTTACTTCCCTTAGAATGCTGGGAAATTGCAGAAGAGTGAGATGGTAACCCTGCTGATCTCATAGCTTCTGATACATTGGGTTTAGGATTGTCTCTTCTGTCAGGAAATCTTATTAATGGAGTGTGTGGCTTGACTACCTGGACGACCCTGCTGGCAGACGCCATCTTGCTGCCCATCATGACCCCCCATAACTTATTTTTAATAGAAAAGAAAATACCATTCGTTTTTTTTTTTCTTCTGTTAGAGTGCGAAAAGGATGTAGGAAAGAATTTTATACTAGTCAATCATTTGAGATAAACCATTGTGACCAAGATTTATTTGTAACAAACTGTTTCAATATAGTATCTCATGTATTAGGAATTTTAGGGACACGATTTTCAGTCTTAGGAAGAAGTTTCATGGTATCAAATCCTTCAGTGGCTTTCTCTTGATCTCAGTGACATTATAATGGAATTGCTCTCTAATTGCCCTAATGAAACTCTTAGCAATCAATCCAGTGGTAATACATTTGTCAGATCCATTTAAAAGTAATTAATAAAAGAGAAAACCTTCAGTCTCAAAAAGCATACGCCACATCAGAACCTTTTCAGATGGTCAAAAGGGCTAACCTAGTGAAATCTTTATCTTCTTTGGTGACATCCAGGAGTTACTCTAGTATCAAATGATCAAAGCTTTTCTTTTTTTCCTACCCAGTCTGTTTTATTTTGGAATACTTTTAAAGAATATAATAGGATTAGTAGAAATATTAACCACAGGATATGAGAAAGTCTTCATCAGCATATTTTGTTTAATATTGGAGATCTATAGGAAATATTATTTTTTAAAAAATACTTATTATTTCATTAGAGTTTTATACTTTATCCCATATAATCTCTATTCATGTTCTACAATATTTTGTTTTAGACCAGAATGAAGAAATACATCAGCCCTTTAGTATAAACAGACTTAAGTGTTCTATAGAAATTTCAAAGATCCTATGACATTTCGCAATCTGGAATTCTACTGAAGAACAAATTTGAGTCAAAATATTGCAAGGCAGGTACACTATGATGACTTAGATAATGAATTACTTAGTAAATGAATGATTTAGCTAATGAATAAGCTTAACCACCAGAGAGGCACTCTCAGTGTTGGTATTAAAAGAGGGTGTCTGATGTTGGCATGCCTAGTTTTAAGCTTAGGCAACTCCACACATTAGCTGTGTATTCTTGCCTCATTAGGCCTCAGTATCAACTATAAAATGGATTTAATATTAGCAGGAATAGTGCTCAAAAATGTTAGCTTTTAATAGCCCAATTTGGCTTGAAAGTCTTTGTCTCCATGTTATGAACAAAATAATCCCCTCCACTGATGAATATTTTTGGTTCTTTTTTGAAATTGAATCCTTTGAAACCAATATTTTTTTCCCTGTACTACATCAAGCCAGAAATTACTTAAATAACCTATCTTCCTAAGTGTCAATCTCATTCTTGGCATTTCAACCACTTTTCATGATGGTAAAAATTAAAGACAGTGAGAGAGAAAGGGAGAGAGAGAAATTGAATAGAAATACTGTATGTGACTTTCAAAAAATGACTTATTCCTTCTGCTGTATTAATTTCTTCCTGGATTCTTAAAAAAATAATCTACTTCAACTTAAAAAGAGTTACAGGCAAGTTTCTAATATATGTCTGTCACATTTCACATGTTTCAAATAGTGTTTTAAAAAAGGCTAAAACCTAGGAGCATAATATCTTCCTTTAAAGTCTGAGTGTTAATTAGTCGTGTATATAATTATTAATAGAAAGGAAGCATTAGCTCCTCCTCTTTCCTTTTTTGTTTTTCCTGAAGCAGATCGCACTTAAAATCCCATCTAGTACTTTAATTCAGTTTATAAATTAACTGTTGAACACTTCTTATTATCAGAGAGTAAAAAAGTCACAATTATGACAGTGGATACATACAGAACATGTACCCGCAACAAATGCATCATAAAACCCTTATCCTGGAGGAAGGAGAGCAGAATGAGGATCAGTCTCCTTTGACAGATATGTTAAAGTAATTAAAATATTTCAAGATATAAGTGATGCATGTAATATTGGTATTCGTTAATGGGACTGTAAAAGTAAAATAAGACAGAGATATAACCAAGCAAAGTCGTCATAAGAGGTTAATAGCTATGGTGCCAGGAGTTTTGAAATTCACCTAGATCAGCTCTTGATTATGTGTTAGATGTCTTGAGGATGTTGCGCTGCCAATGCCTCAGATATCCAGGATGCTTTGAAATAGTAGAGTGTCTGGGCATGGGGTGGGGAAACTGGGATCAGGAATGGGCGCCTGGTTCTTACCTGGTTTAATAGACTGACTTTGACTGCACCTTCTAAGGAAGGCTGGAACTGACAGTGTAAGTCATTCCTTTGACACTTGGACTCATTTGAATTAAAAAGTGACTTTGATATGAAGAATTTTTAATTCCCTACAGATGAAACTCTGAAGATAATTTTGAACTGTGACTTTCATGAAAAGTAAGAAATTATTTTATTTTAGGATCTGGAACAAGCACATTTATTTCTAAACATTTTGTATATTTTTCAAATATGTATTTTTAAATACTTAATACAAGTGAATAATACAGTTATATAACAGTGGTTGCTTTGGAGATAATATTGTACAAATCTAAAGTTTTAGCGAAACTCAAAAAAAAAAGGCAGCAATCCTTTAATTTTTCCAGTTAAGTAAAAGGAAAATAGTAAAAAAAGTTATAAAAATAAATGAAGCATTTTATCATCAAAAAGAGACTAAATATAGCATAGTGGTTTGAACAGACTGAAAAACCAGATGCTCTTTGTTGGACTCTTTTGTGTGACCTTGGGCAAGTTCTGTATCCTCTTTGTTTTTTGTTTGGTTTTTGTTTTGACTTGTTGTTTAATCTGCATTATTTAAATAGTAACTTCACCAACCTCATAATGTTTTTGTGAATATTAAATAAATTAATACAAAGAACAGTGTCTGTCACTTACAAGGTATCCAATAAATAATGGCAAATATTATTGCCTATAGTCTCACATAGAACTTCTTTACCTTGTTGGATACATTATATTGCATTTATAAATAATTTTATTTGAAATATTTGTGTTTGAATTATTTTTAAATATTTAATAATAGGATTGCATAATTAATTATATTTTATTGAATTCCCTAAGAAAAAGATAAGATCCAAGTGGAAATAAAAAGTCACATATAGGAATCTCAACAGTCATTTCAATAAGTATGTTTGAGTTTTCAGATAGTGTTTGTGTACATCAAAAATGTATATTTCTTATGTGAGAAGGTGAAGTTACTACAGAAAATGTCTTGGTCAACCACCTAAAATAACTTGTTGATAAAGCAAAGCTCAGCTCCATTAAGGGAGAATATATGACAAAGTCCTTCAGTGGTTTTCAGAAGGGGTAGTCAAGGAATGGCTATCTGTGGGCTTTTGAGATCTGGACTCAAGTAATTTAAATTTTTACATGAGAGGATATGAGCAAGATTGGCCCAAGCTTGTGATTCTACAGTTTAAGATTGGTCAACCCAGAGAGGAAAAGAGTCTTGAAGCAAGTGTTGATAAACATTTGTTTGCTAGAAGAGCAATTGGCTGCAGTGGAGTCGATGTTTGAGAGGTCTGCTGATTTGGGGAAATTTCCTGAAGCAAATCATGAATTTATTTACTGGCTTCCAACTTTACCTTGCTGAGCAAGTACTTGCTGGAACAAATAGTAAAGTCATGTTGATGTACAAGGCTTTAATTCTTGGTCCTAGTAGTTAAACCATGGGATGTCTTGAGATCTCGGTTCACAATAGTTAATTGAACATTCAACTGTACACATTTCTATTTTTTAGAAATAGAAATAGAAGGTGAAGTTTTTATTTCATCAGTATTTTTTTGACTCAGTTTCCCTGAGTGCAAATGCCATTAGTGAGAATTTCAAGCATTGCATGAAGATACATTTTGAGGTCACATTAATATGATTAGTATTCTAAATGGAATTGCTGTCCATTTAAATGCTCTAGTTACCTTCCTAAATTGTTTGTTGACTTACAAATTAATTGATCCCTGAGCTTCTAAATACCTCTTGGCTCATTAGACAAACACTTGTATTAATTGACCCAGCAGAGGGTCTCTGTGGTTGCCTCTGCTTCCAGAGAATTTCTACTAGGTGAGTCCATTTAAGGACTCCAATATAAATCCATAATCATAATATGATTATATTGAATGCAGAAATCCCTAACTCCACATGTTTCGAGTGGGGTGTATTTATAAACAGAATAAAATGGCCAGAAACTATTTGAACCTTATTCACTGCTATAAGAAAGATTACTCTAAATGTTTTGGATGATTTGATACTGTTCAGATATCAAAGGAGTACTGTAGAATTCTTACTCTTAGAATGAGCATCTTGCTTATAATATGTTAAAATAATTAGATTAATTTAATAATATAATTGTTTTTAAAGGCAGGGTTATATACATTTGCAGCCAAAAATATAATAGCTCTTAATCTAATTTAATTTCTTCTTACATTTTACATACAAGAAAAAAATATGGTTAGATATTTAAAGATATAGTTAGACAGTTGGTGGGGGAAATCAGAAATTCTAAACCTGTGTATTGTAACTCATTATACCACATAGCATTCTAGTTTGGAATATTTTATTTTACAATCACCCTCTTTTATGAGTGGTTTTGATAAGGCAGGTAATTTGTGTGTGTGAAATTCTTCATAACTCAAGGTGCCACCCCCAAAAGTAATTGTATGAACTCTAAAATGTTATATTTTTCAAATCTCTGTATTTTCACAAACTGAATGTATCAACTGAGTACTGATAAATTTACCAAAAAAATATAGATGCCTTTACTCCTGGAATCTCTTCTTCTCGATGAGTCTATCTTGAGAAGCATTCTGTCCAGTGATTTGTAAGTTATTGGACTGCTTTCTCTCTCATTTTTTCTACTATTTATACCTCTTCTTTATCTATTAAAAAGCAGGGGAAAATTGCATTTGAGCACTGGATGAAGGCTTTGGGTACATGTTTCTCTATATTTCCATCCCTGTTAATACACAGTGTTGGCTGAGCAGCTCTCAATAAAGAGTTTCTCTGAGGAAATAATCTTTTTCCCTCAAGCTCTATTACATTCTGATCTAATTGTGTCCATTTTATTTGACTGAAAGAGACAATAAGTCCCCCAAGAATTTCTTTGGCAGATTCTAAAATAAAATGAGGTTATAATTATGCTTATTCTCATTAGTTAATTCCTTGGCTCTTTGAGAGTATCTTTTGGTTTGAAGTGTGAATTCTTATCACCCTAAGAAATCTCCAACAAACCCATTGTCCAGAACTTGAAAACATCACACACTTGATCACTTTATAGTAATTAAAACCTTATGTATTAGGCTGGGTGCAGTGGCTCACGCCTGTAATCTTAGCACTCTGGGAGGCCAAGGGAGGAGAATCATTCAAGGTCAGCAGTTCAAGACCAGCCTCAGCAAGAATGAGACCCCATCTCTACTAAAAATAGAAAGAAATTACCTGGACAACTGAAAATATATAAAAAAAAATTAGCCGGGCATTGTGGCACATACCTGTAGTCCCAGCTACTCTGGAGGCTGAGGCAGGAGGATTGCTTAAGCCCAGGAGTTTGAGGTTGCTGTGAGCTAGGCTTACACCATGGCACTCTAGCCCAGGCAACAGAGCAAGACTGTGTCAAAAAAACCACAAAACTTATATATGAAAACAAAATGCTATGAAGAATACTATTTTCCACATGTGTACAATGAATGATCGCTGGATTTGAATATAGTATAATTTTTAAGTGATGAATCTTCACATGATGGACCCAACATCTTGTTTCCCTTTTACATTCGAGCTCTTCTCCTCTCTTCTGTCAAATGTGATTACCCCTCCTTGTTCTCTAATGAGAATCTCTTGTTCCCTTTCCCTGGGTGGTCGCAGGTTCAAATATTGTGACCTATTGTCCAGGTGACACTTAGCAGATTGCATGCTTTGATTTGTGTTTCAGGAAAACATGATAACTTCATTAACAAACCAGCCAGCTTCAAACTGGCATGATACTAGGGACTCTTAAAGAAGGAAAGTGTATGAATCATAGTTGTCTAATAGTTTCTTACAGAATATGCTATAAATTCTGAGTCTATAAAGGAACACAGGCACAAAAAGTGTTCATTTCCTTTCAAAAATATGTACTTTACTTAAAAATGGTAAAGATGATAATTATAGATGTTTTTTTACCTCAATAAAAAATTTCAAAAATATATACATTATATTAAAAAAGGGCTTCTATGGTAAGATCTGTCACCAAATTGCATACATATTTAGATAGTACATCCCATCCCTACTAAATATCCTGTTCTCAACTCTTCAATATGAAAAATTTCAAGCTACAGATAAGTTGATTGAATAAACACCTATATATCCTTTAAGTAGATTTCCAGTTTTTAACAATATGCCACCTTATCTTTCTCTCTGTGTCTCTCCGTCTTTCTCTCTCTCTCTCTTTCCCTATATGTGTGTATATTTTTTTTGTAAACCATTTTAGCATTTAAGTTGAAGACATCATGACATTTTTCCCTCAAATAATGCAGGGTATTTTTGGTAATCATTAGTTCCAGTAAATGGAGTAAGTATCACTATGGGAAAGATCAGACTTGGCAGCAAATTGTAGGCAAAAGACATAGAAGTCCGGCCTATTTCCAGAGTAGTGTGAGTGAGGTAGCTTGTAAAAAAACTTAGAAAAATCTGAAAAGTATAGTTTCCAGATGATACTGTGGAATATATTTAACTTTCTATTTTAAGTCATATCAAAAGTATTTTATTCGTTCTGAACGTCCTCATTGAAAAGGGACGTCGAAAATCTAGAGTGTGGCCAAAGGAACACCACTGGACAGAAGAAGGGTGTGGGAACAGTCTCTCGTCATCGGTGCGGCGGGGGCAAGGAGTGTCTTGGGGGGCCGAGAGGAGGCGATGCCCTGGCCCCTGCGCCCCAGAGGGCAGGCGAGGAGACACGCACAGGGCAAAGGGAGCCATGCAGGGACAGGGCGGGGCCACTTCCTCCCTGCCAGAGCCATCCACCGATAAGGCCAGATGGCCGGGAGAGGCAGCACTGTTGCTTTTCCCTTGGATGTGGGGAGAAGGAGAAGAACTCTTCGAATAGAATTTGGTGTGTAAGTCAGAACAGACCACTGGCGGGGGCGCCAGAAGGATGTCTGCTGTTTCGCCCGGCAGTGGAGACTACGGGAATCCAGACCTGAGACGCTCTGATTCTGTGATTCTGTTGGGTTCTTTTGGAATCTCTTTTTCATAAACAAATTCTTGTTTCTATGGTCCTTCTTTTTCTCATCTTACCTCTCTTTCTCCCAGGCGGTGCTGCTGTGCCTTATGAGGCACGTGCTCTGTTTTCTTCAGAGAAACAATGATCATTTGTTTGTAGAAATTATATTAGAATATAAATTTCTTTTGACTGACTTGGTAATTTAAAAATGCTTACTTTGCATTTTATTTTAATTTCGGTAGAGAAAACTGAGAAAAGTCACTGCACAATAAGTATAATCAGAGCATGACTTAAAAGTAGCTTCCTGAAATTAATATCCCTATATTCTAAGTCAATAAAGCAAACATGAATTTGCTGTTGAATCCCAGGTATGTCCAAAGCCCCAGTGTTAGAGACTATGAGTTTCTACCTTCAAAGAACCTCAGTTGAAGAAGCCAGACCTCCGCTCACATAAATACTGCTCAGCGTAAAGACAAAGAGGTCTACCGTTCACGAGCAAAGTACATAGAGAAGGCCCTGGTGTTGCAGAGGGAGAAATCTATGTAAGATGGAAGTCAAAACCAAGTCAAAACCTTGATAGAGGATGCTATATTTAAACTGGAAGAGGAGGTATGCTTGTTCAGGAGGAATGAAAGGATGAAGACATTTCAGGGAAAGTAGAAAAATGAGCAGTGCTTAAGAAAAGACAGATGCCTTTTTAAAAAGAAAAAGCAGCAGGCTTGCATAGAGCGCTTCTGTTTCCAACCAATGTCATCCAAAGTATTTGTGATTACTGTGGAGCTTGTGTTTTAGCACTAGATGGATGCCCCTTAATGGTCAATGGTTAAATTAATTATTTTACATACATAATATGGAATATAATGCAGACATGAAAAAATATTAAGATAATTCTGTATTAAAGTGATATACAGAGGAGCCCAAGAAATATATTTGAGTCAGAAGGGGATTTTATACAATCATATTATTTATAATATGATACACATGAACATATATACTTTTTATACACACAAAAAGATAATATCAGATCACTAATACTAGCTATTCTTAATAATTTTTTTTAAGATGTAGTCTTGCTCTCTTGCCTGGGCTAGAGTGCAGTGGCAACATCATAGCTCACTGCAACCTCTCAAACTCCTGGGCTCAAGCAATCCTCCTGTCTCAGCTTCCCAAGTAGCTGGGACTACAGGCATGTGCTACCATGTCTGACTAATTTTCTTATTTTTTGTAGAGACAGAATCTCACTCTTGCTCCGACTGGTCCAGAACTCCTGAGCTTAAGCAATCCTCTCACCTTGGCATCCCAGAGTGTTAGGATTACAGTGAGCCACTGCGCCTGAACATATTCTTAATAATGTAATGGGTAATTGTCACTTTCTATTTTATATGCTTTTGTTATATATTGTGCAAGTTTTTGAAATGAGTATATATTACTTTTGCAATTTGAAAATGAAGACGGAAACAAAGAGTTTATGACTGAGCTGGAAGAATAATTTGCATAGCTGGAAAACTGTTTTTTCAGAACTATTTTAAGTATAATAGGTTATAACACTTTGATGTGAAGTCACTCTTATCCAAATCCTATCAATAAAACTATCCATCCTACTAGAGAGGCTGAAAGAGGAACTCATGAATCTCTAGATTTTATGAATTATGGCACGTATGTGTGTGCATAATACCAATTATTACTGTGACCAAATTGCCATGTGCCTCTAAAGTTGCATTGTAATCATCAGATTAGCAGTTTATTAAAATATGGATCATATTCCCTCCCAAAATATTAGAGGAGTTAGGAAATTTAAGAGTAAACACATTTTAGTTGTTTTCTAATAGTAATTTATTTACTATAATTTTTTGTAAAATTAAGACACGTATATAAGAAAGTGCTTTTTCACCAGGTACTTTTAGAACTGTCTAGGGCAGTAGCAGGTGAGTACACAGGGGAAGGCGGGCTTGCGGAATCCTGGCGGGGTTGGCTAAAGTGAGGTAGGGGCAGGGAAGAGTAGTTGATTGGAAGATAATTGTAGCATAATTTCTGATGTATACACTGTAATATTGGGAACTTGTCTACAAAGTGCCCAGGACATGGATATTATATGTTTCCAGGATGACTTTTAATTACTAGGAAATTATTTGTAATGTTTTACTTATTGGTATCATTCATGGATCCCTTTGATTTTTGTATCCCTTATGGAAATGTTAGGAATAGGGTCTCTAATCAGTGTGCCATCTGGGAAAAAATGTTTCTCTGTTGCTATTTGAAAAACTACATCTCTCCTTTTATAGGAGTACAGGGGATAAAATAAGAATAAAACACAACTGGGGTATCCCTGTGCCACTTTGAAATTATTCAATTCATTCGTGTGTGTGTGTGTGTGTGTGTGTGTGTGTTAGACACCTGCAACTTTTTGTTACCATGGTAGGGCATATAGAAACCATGTTAACCTTTGATTTTATTGGTAATGGATCATAACCGAGCAATGCAAGAAAACATCCTAACATCCCCAGTTTATGGCATGTCACTGTGAACAAATGTGTCTAACCAGCTGTAGCCCAGAGTCAACTTTTGCCCTGGTATCTGCAATGCATAAATGAGACTTATGTTCTGCCTGAGAGATAAGATAGAGTTTCATTTCCTTTCACACAGATGTATTTGAGGATAGTTGATCTGAAGCACTAAAAGTTTGAAACTTTTCTATGCTACCTAACTAAAGTTTCAAATGAATAAATAAGATAAATGAAAAAATAACTAGCTTAAGAATAAACATATGCAAAAAATAAAAAAAGAAATTGAGGTGTGGACCATTAGACCCTTACAACTAAGACACAATGATTCCAGCTTGTTTTAAAATAATTTGCTTTATTTTTCAGCAATCACTATGCGTTCAAAACAGTAATAAATATTGATTTATACCCTCTAAAAGATATGCCACAAATTTATATTGAGTAAAAAGATATAAAATCGAGTGTGTTGTACCTATAGTCCTAGCTACTTGGGTGGCTGAAGTGGGAAGGTTACTTGAGCTTAGGAGTTTGATAATAGTCTGGTCAACATAGTGAGACCCCATTTCAAAAAAAGAGAGAGAGATAAGGGTTCCGCATCCACAGATTGAACCAGAAGTGGATTCAACCAACCACAGATCGAAAATATTTTAAAAATCATAATACGAATAAAAAATCCTCACAGTATAACAACAATTTACATAGCATTTATACTGTATTAGGTATTATAAGTAATCTAGAGATAACTTAAAGCATATGAGAGGATGTGCATAGGTTATATACAACTACTACATTATTTTATGTAAGAGACTTGCTCATCCATGGATGTTGGTACCCAAGGGAGGTCCTGAAACAAAACCCTCGTAGATAGAGGGCTAACTGCCTTCACATGGTAGATACTTCCAACTTTTTTCTGTTACCATGGTAGGGCATATAGAAATTGTTTGTTTTATTTATTTATTTATTTATTTATTTATTTATTTTTGAGACAGAGTCTCACTTTGTTGCCCAGGCTAGAGTGAGTGCCGTGGCGTCAGCCTAGCTCACAGCAACCTCAAACTCCTGGGCTCAAGCAATCCTGCTGCCTCAGCCTCCCGAGTAGCTGGGACTACAGGCATGTGCCACCATGCCCAGCTAATTTTCTATATATATGTATTAGGCGGCCAATTAATTTATTTCTATTTATAGTAGAGACAGGGTTTCACTCTTGCTCAGGCTGGTTTTGAACTCCTGACCTTGAGCAATCCCCCGGCCTTGGCCTCCCAGAGTTCTAGGATTACAGGCGTGAGCCACCGCGCATGGCCCATATGTCTTATTTATAAGCTTAAAAAAAAAAGACTTGAGGCGTGATCTATAAGATGCATTATCTATTAACGATGATATTTTGATCGCTCACTTAAAGGATGTATTAAAAGACTTCATATGTAACTGAGATTGAAAAGTAATAAATGTGCTCTAAAGTAGAATAACTTGCTAAATAGGAGAGATTTATAACACATATCTGATTGCTGTAATTTTTAAATATAGATTGTTTAACTCATATTTATTAAAAAAAGAACTGGGTGGGTCTGTGAAAGTCAGACCTCGGGGACTTTGGAAGAAATCGAGGTTCGTATTTCATGGTAAAAACTTTATGGAGAAAATCTGCTCAAAAGTCATCAGTACATGGTAATGTTTATATAATTTTAACTTTAATCACATTATCATATATTTATTAGAGAATCGCAAGATATATTCATTTTAACAGGTAATTGTGTCTTGTGCAAATACACCTCCAAAATAACTGTCTCTTTCCACTACTAGGCTTTTCCCTCTCCTTTGTTTGCACAGCATTTGCTCATGCTCTCATTCTTAAAATTACCCATTATTTTAATTATTTGTTTGCACCTTTGAGTCCTCCCTTACTCTTCCATAAGCTCAGTTATTCATTAAAACATACAAGAGTGTTTTTGTATGTTTATTTTAACTAGAAACTCTAACTGCTTTGTACCTGTAGTTTTAATAGTTTATCTGATCAGCTCTATTGCTAAAAATAGAAATCTATTTACAACATTTCATTTTATTCTCTCTCCTTTTTTTTAAATAATGACTAGTTTTAAGAAGAGGAGATAGGCACACAATTTTAAGCGGATTAACCACTCTTAACCAGTGTAATGGAGGAGGTGTTGTGGCCATAAAGATTTACAGCAGCTCATTTTCAGTATTAATTTCATGCTGCCATGTCCTAGTTATGTGTTGCTGTCTTTTTCTTCTCCAGCTATTAATGTTTATGAGTGGGGAGACATGGTCATGTATTCATCTTTGCACCTGTAAATATTTGTTGAATGGGATCAAACTTTTGGGCATAGTAGTCTCCATTTTCCCTCAGGTAACTACAAATAAATTTTAATGAGTTAGGGTTAGATTAAATTAAAACAAAAATCACTGCAGTTCACCAGAATGTTTACCACTTTTCTTCTTTGAATTGTAAAACACATCAGCAATGTGTTTCTTATTTGCATTAATCAAGTGCATTTCCATGGCATAAGAGACAAGTAAAGAAGAGTCATCTGACTTTTATTAGGCAGACAGTTACTGATTTTAATAGTTCTAGAATATTGATTGCTAAATCATATAAGAATTGGACTGCTGGTTTAAAGTATTTGACTTTTCAAAGATCTTATTTGCTCTCATATAGATATTTCCCTTGCTAAAGGCAATATTAATAAAATAAATTTCTTAATTGGTCCTATATTTTCATTAATCATAAAAATTATGCCATAAGAATTAGAAGAAGATAATAAAATTTTATTATGGATTTCAATAGCTTGATTTTATAGCAAATTTAAGAACCACAAGTAGGACAGAATATGGTTGGGAAATCATGAAAGTTCTAATGCATTTTACATAGAAATGAAAGAATATGAAATAGCAAGAGTTCCTCTGGAGAACTCATTTTTTAACCTGGAAATTAAAGTTAATTCAAATCAAGGAAATTAAGGAAAATTAAGGTGAAATGTTTTTAACCTTCGTCTCTTCATAATAAAAATACTTATCTATGCCAGGTGCCAAAGTTGTACAGATTTTAACTCAATATGTATCATCTCTATTTATAATAGAAATGTCACCAGGATTCATTTATTTCCATTTATTAACATCGATTAATGTGACCTTCTCTGAAAATTCAAATGTCCACCAACATGTGCTACAGTTTATTTCAAGGACTCATACACGTGTTAAAAGAATGTATTGATGTAATAGTCAAAAAGAATAATAAAAATTCCTAAGAACAGTAAAGTGGTCAAAGATTTCAAGTGAAGTGTCGATGGGGGAGTCAAATCTATAGGAAATTACTATGCAGCTTCATCACTTAAGTGCAATACAAGATGAACATAAGTAAATGAAAATCTTGGAAAAAACAAAATTGATAGAGGAATTTAAAAGAAGCAGATTTCCACCCCATCACTCTACTTGCACATTGACTATATGCCCTAAAACAGAGAGGAAAACTGAGAAAACACCCTGAAAGTAAACAAAAACAAAAATAACACTTTACAAGAAGCTCCAAAAAAAATGTTATAATATAAAAAGATTTTTCACAACTCAAAGCTCCTTTCCAGATTAATCCAGTTTGTTTTTCTTATCTAATCTCAAGGAAGGTGCCTCTGAACCATCAAATAAACTCTCTGCATCCCTGGGTCTGCCTGAAGTTGACAAGACAACTAAAAATCTGAAGATTTTATAAGACTTCCATATACTGGAGGCCATGAGGATGAGGCAGTTGTTGGCCTACCTCAGCAGGAAGTCCCTTGAGCCATTTACTCGAGACCCTGATTCTGGGGTCCTTGGCCACGATTCCCCCAGATTTCTTGCTTCTGAGTCCCACATTTAAGTGGATCCTCCCTTTACCACAACCCTAATTTCCACCTCAACCATTCGTGCCCTCACTACCTTATCCCCTTCCACCATGTGAGGACACAGCTAGAAGGTACCATCTACGAGGAACAGGCCCTCATCAGGTACAAAATCTACTGGCGCCTTCATCTTGGACTTCCCAGACTCCAGAAATATATGAAATTAATTTCTGTAGTTTATTTTGTTATGGCAGCCCAAACAAAGAACTCCCCACTGCTCCATCTAATCAACAGCCATAGCACCATTGCAGGTGTGGAGCAGGATTCCATTCCAAGTCCTGGTTGGTGAACATAAACTGAAGCTCCTTACATGAGGAATGCATTAGCACATTAGATGTGCCAGTGCCAACAGCAGTCTGACGGATCTCCTCCAAGTTGCTTTATTCATCAGAATCTTCTGGGATAAAGCTTCCACCAGAGCCCAGAGGACCAGGCAAATGCTAACATATGTATAACAAGTGCTTGAACAAGGAGGGTGCAGAAAGAGTCAAAGGAAAAATTGGGAAGCCTTAAAGATTATAAAGGATTCTAAGCAAAATGTAAACAGAAAGCCATATGCATAATTATACCATTGATTCGTGATATATATTAAAAACATGAAAATGTTTAATAAATCAAGAAAACCAGGAAATATTTAATAAACCAAGATGCCACATAGTATTTCCCTTTATATTAAAAAAAATAAATTAAAAACTGGGGACTTTGCCAAAATTCCAGATCCTTTTAAAGATAAAAGTTAGAATTTTTTTAAAAATCATAAATCACATACTGATGTTTATGCTATAATTAAAAGTATAAATGTTAAAGGTAAAGGTTCTATACCAATATGTAGTTAATTAAAAAATGCAAAGCATAACCTGTAGGATAAATCCGTATTGAAAAATAAAACAAAAGGCCACATTTTGATGGCCAGACGAGAGATCAGATAATTCTTGGATTATTTCATTCATTCAAAATTTCATCAAGTTGTATACATTGAATAAATACTGCTTTTTGTATGTTGATCATACCTCAAAAATGGTCTAAAAATTCATATTGCATTTATTTAAACAATGGCATGATTTCTCAAAACATAAAAATTCAGAGTAAAATTTATATCAGAATTCAGAACTCACAGTATTGATACATTCCTCCTGTGAGTTGGTAAATAAAAGTATTTCTATTTTATATATGAGAAAGATACTCCCATAGAACTTAAGTAAGTTGTCCTAACAGAGCTTAGTAAGTGGTAGAGTTGGGAATCTAACCAACCTGTCTGATTGTGAATATGGCTTTTGGCATCAGACAGGTGGATTGGAACCTAGAAAGACAGTCTTATTTTCCTACACCTAATTAGTAGTTTCTTTTTACGAAGTTCATAGCCCTCTGTTCACAGCTCTTTTCTTACAAAGAACCATTATGGAAATGATTTGTTCACACATCAAGCAAGGCTTAGTTACTTGCCCTTGGGGAGCTCATAATCTAATTGTGGAGAATTGATGTGTGAACAAATCATTTCAATAATAGTTCCTTGTAAGAAAATAATATTATGTGATTGTGGATAGGACACTGATGATATGTGACAAAAGCAATGTTACAGAGGTTCAAAATGAGGACAGGTGGATGTGAAGAGCAGAGAACATCCATAGATTAGGAACACTCAGCAGAGTAGAGAAGAAGCATAGATCATATTTCCACTGGCAAGGGAAAAGGGGGAAAAAAGGCATTCCCCAAATCAGAAACAGTAGTTAATGCTTTACATCCAACCAGAAACTGTGCTTGTTGCCTTGGAGTCCAGGCTGTCACTGGGGCTTTGTCAGGATGCAGGTAGCACTGACCTAGCTGACATTAGCTACCCCATCTCCGACCCTTTTAGGTTGAACTCATAGTGTGTGGCCCAGGGCCTCAGGCATTCACCAAAAGTTATGCTGGTGGCATAAATGATCTAAAACAGCATGGTCCAGAACCTCAGGCTCAAGACCAACCCTTGTGATCAGAATATTCCAGGGAGTGAGAAGGTATGTCCCAGGAGCCAGGCAAGGGCCAGTCCTCCTGAAACGGGCCTTTCTTTGGAATGTCCAGGGCTTGGGCAGCCTGGGCCTGAAGAGTTAATGATTCACTGCCTACCATGTTTCATTACATCCATTTCACAAGACTCTTTCTTTGATTCTCTCACTACATAGCATTTTATACTCAGTCAATGTTTGTTGATGGTTGGATAAATACATAAAAGCATTTCTGAAGCTCCTAACATGATCTAACATCTCTTTACACACATGTAATATGCATTATATATTCATCAGTTGGTAATTAGATTATTTTAGTAATTTAGAGACAAGTTTCTCTTGTTTTTCCTCTTGTTTTAGGGAACCAGGTAAAATATGAACTTTGTATTTGTTCAAACTTCAGATTTTATATTTGTATTTTTTTAGATTATCAGAGAGCCTTTTGAAGGTTGTTCATGATTTGAAGTTATGGTAGAAAGCAAAGAAACCCAAAATTGATTTTTACTTTAACTTTGGAGTACACAAAATGGCAAAATTCACACATATGTGGGTAAACAGAGCAGGCCTTCCTTGAAGGGTCAGTCTCCCAGGAAATAGTAGGAAGATAAGGGTCAAAGCTGATGTTTGCAAAGCCAAGGGAAACATCCAACTGTTCAACATGTGACTACTTCAAGATAAGAATTGAATAACCAAATGCCTTTCAACAACTCAGTCTTTGAAATGAATGGGGAGGCTGGGAGAAGAATAAGTACTCACTTGTTTATTTCAGCTTTGGGTTCCTTTGGGTCTTATAAGCATCATTCAAAAAACATGTTTCAAAAACTTGTAGAGTACTGAGATGAGTAAATAAAAATAAAAATAAGCTACAGAAAACCTTAAAAAATATATTTTTCCTAGTTGGAAACAAAATATGTATGTAGGAAAACGGTATATTTCTTCTTCCCACCTCATGGCGGGCAGTGGTGTTTAGAGAATTTATATATAGAACAGAGTTTGGACGTTCAATATAGAGGGGAAAAAAAATGTTTCTCAGGGCATTTTCTTAAAATTCATTTTCTGCAACTGGATAAGGAGTCCAAAATTATTTGCAATGGTTTAGTTCCTAAATGACATTAGATGTGAATGTTTTATGCAAATCATAGCATGATTTCATTCAACTTTAATAGTTTCATGTTAACGATACTTTCAATTAAGATGAGGGTATTTCTGATTGAAAAATTATTTTTCCTGTCTAAAGAGAAGACTGTAACTTTCTAAAAAATAATTTGATTAGATTTAATTTTCAAAATGAGATACAAACTATTTCTACTTTTAAAAATATTAATGAAAATATGAGACCTTGGGCCTAATCCATAGCTAGTCTTTATTTAACCTTCATGCTTTTGTGTTATAGACCTTTTTAAAAAATAATTCTCTGAATTATGGTCTTTGAGATGAACAGTTAAAATCAAGGCAGTGTACTCTGATTTTATATTCTATATTTTAAAGGTGGCTTTAAGTCCCACATTGAAGTATTAAACGATGTCTCTTCATGTACCAACCAATTCCTTTTCTAAAAATAAGATTATGTTAAAAACAACCTCAGTATCCCATAGTCTCCTTTAATACCCATGATTAGATTATACTGGCATTACTCAGAGATGTTTTTACCTTTAAAGGCAAAATTTGATACAGTCTATAAAGAATCTTTAGAAGAAAGTTGTATTTAAGAATAATTTTGCCTTGAGAAATATAAGTTGAGAGAAAAAAAAACACATAGTATTATTTTATTATCAGTATGCACAATTACTATAATATATATTATACTCTATATAATTATAATATCTGTAAAGTTTTAGACCAACAACATACATCATTTTGCAAAAGGTAGCACTATGTCAAAACCTCTGGTGAGATTTTCCAGGTACAAAACAGATCAGTGCTTTGCTTAACCACAGAATTCTGTGTACCTTTTGCAGAAATTGAATTTGATGCCCAGGAATATCTTTTATAGAACAAAAGGCCTAGGAAAAAAGTAAGCACATTGGGACTGAGCACACCTACTCCTAGAGGAGAATAATACCCTGAATGTTGATTGTTAGCTCATAATATTAGAAGAAGATGCCAAGTCTCAGAGTTTTTGAAATGTGTGTTAAATTAGAAAACTAATTGGATGTTATGTAAAGAGTCGATCACCCTGGTTGCTGAGCTGCCATCTCCAGACCTCTGTGTGTAGTCTTGTTTGAGGGACGCACAGCTGTGCTGCTTGGGGATAAATGTGGAGGTGGTGAATCCCTAGAGATGTCTGGGCTTCTTGCTTTTTAATTTATCGTCTTGTCACCCTCCCACTCTTGCTTCTTTGCATTGAGATGAAAGAAGTGAGATATAAAGGAATATTCATTTCACTTTTTAATTAAACATTTGGTTTGGTTCCAAAATACAAGACTTCAGTTCACATGCACAGAAAAGATGTCAGAAAAATGGCAAAAGTGGCTTAGAAAGGATTTTCTTACACACAGGGGACTTTCACTTACTTTTGCTTCAGCAGAAAAAAACTGCTTTAGGGCCTAGATGGCTTTCCCGTCTTGAAATCTCAGAATGCAAATATTTCTTGAGCTCTGTCAGTGAAAATAAGGGCAATGTACTATAAAAATACCGCAGTGCAATATTACCGTGGTGTCTGACAAAGATATGTATTTTTTTATGCAGTAAAATTCATCAACATTTTGCTTTATTGAATCTCCTTTTATGTTTGGGCTAAGAAAAGCTTTTGTCATTGAATACTAACAAAACAGAATTTTCTATTTATTAAAAATAAATAAACATAAAAATAATGTTTTGCCTTAAAAGCTTTTATTAATTGAAAATTGATTAGTTTTAGGATGTGAAGTGACCTATTTTAAAAATAGCTTACGCTTATTTTCCATGTGTATATCTTCTTTGGTGAACTGCCTGTTCAGATCTTAAAAACCTGTATTATAACTGAGTTCTTTGTTTTCATTTGTTGAGTTCCATGAGTTCTTTGTATATTTTGGATTCCAGTTCTTTATCAGATACTACTATGTGTTCTGCAAATACTTTTTCTCGGTCTGTGGCTTGTCTTCTAATTCTTTTAATAGTGTCTTCACAGAGCAGAAGTTTTTAACTTTAATTAAGTCCAAGATAACCAATTTTTTGTTTCCTGAATTGTGTTTTTAGTGTATCCAAAAAGTCATCACCAAACTCAAGGTCATCAATTGTAACAAATGCACCACATTCAAGCGAGACACTACTAATGGGGAAAATGGGAGGAGGAGGAGTTTGAGGCGGGTGTATGGAAACCCTCTGCACTTTTTGCTCATTTTTCTGTAAATCAAAAAATGCTCTAAAAATAGTCTTTTAATCCATAAAAATAATTTATTGGGCCAACAAGAAATATTAAATAATCCTTCCCTTTGCATTAAAATTCCTCTTTTGTCTTACACCACAAATTAAAATTTAATTCTGGGCTTGCTCTTATTTACCTCTGTGTATATGTTTTTGCACTGTTGGCATACTATTTAGAAATTTTTAATTTAAACATTTAAGGCTGGTTAATCAAAGCAGTTTTCCTTTATTACTTGCCCATATATGTTGAAATTCAAGGACGTTTTTAAAACTTGAACATCTTACTGTCTAACTTCATTCTATGCTTGCTTCCTTGTCTGTCCTTTTCTGTCGTTCATTCCCTGCAGACCTTGCTGAAGTCCCCTGCACCCAGGCATGCATTTCCTGTGCGAGACTGCACCTGCCTCCTCTAAGTTATCATTCTTGTGATTTCTCCCTGCACTCCCGACTCCAGCACTTCAGATTTGAGGCAGCCTATGTCTCTAGGCACTTGACACACTGTTCCTTCTGTGTGAAGCACCTGTTGGCATTGCTTTTTTGTCTTTCTTTCTTTTTCTTTTTTTTTTTTTTTATGTTGGGGGATCACTCTTGCTGAGTGGGTCCCAGCTCGGGTGTTATCTCTGCTAGAAGCCTTCCTGGTTCCCTCAGTTGAATAAAGTGTCCTCTTTCTTTCCTGGAAAGGCAGCTCTAAAATACTCATTATGTTGCAGATGAGGCCTGGTCACTTATTTATCTGTTTTTCTCTTTGAAGCTGAACTGTTTTACCAACATAGAATATATGTTTCCTTTGTTATCTTAATATTGTGTTTAGCAGGAAATCATCATTAAGGATGTGCTTTTTGAAACAAAGAACAAATAAACAAATAAATGCAGGCTGTTTTCCTCTATTATTTTTTTCTCACTGCTTTGGTTTTTGAGAGCAGTGAGAGAGTGAGGCTAGAGAGCATGAGCCATTACCCAAAGATTATTCTGGGGAGTGTTTGTCAGTTAAACAATGTGGTCTGAACAATTTTTTAAAAAAGAATTAACAACATAGAAATTAATAGGAAAGGTGGAAACAACAGCTGTGTTTGCACTTTGAGATATTTTTTAAAAGTACCATTGTTTGCAGTTGCACAAGTGGAAAAATAAATGTGAACAGAGGTTGCCAAAAATAAATAAAATGAATAAAACCTTGGAAACACTCTTGGAAAGTGTTTGTTTATCAGGCTTTCTTAACCAAAACACACATAAAAGCGTTTGTTTAAAAAACTCTTAGATATTTGTTTTTATGTGTTCTTATCTTCAATTGGCCATTTAGTTTTGAGCAGTAAATACATGCGAGTGACTTCAGAAAACATGGTTATGCTTTAATCCATCTTAGCCTGTGAAGATATAGTTACCATCTTAGCAAATGAAATATTAAGCATCCTCTAAAGACTCTAAAAAATAAGGTTTTATTCTAGTAAGTGTTCTAAGTCAGGGAGTAGAAGGCTTTCCCGCTTCTCTCATGCTTGCTGTATGTTTTGGGCCTTCACACAGTGTTTGTAAATATAAATTCACTTAATCAATTATCTCACGAATTGGATCAATACCAATATTACTCCTAAATGTCTGAAAATCTCAATCAATGTTCTTTCACAGTCTCCTGGTTTTGCATCCAGGTCTGGTGACAAC
Source organism: Mirza zaza (assembly GCA_008750895.1). Taxonomy (NCBI): domain Eukaryota; kingdom Metazoa; phylum Chordata; class Mammalia; order Primates; family Cheirogaleidae; genus Mirza; species Mirza zaza. Next base: position 76,362 of record VSMD01062931.1, on the reverse strand, counting down.
CCTGGCTCTGTTCTGGGCCATCAGAGGTTAGAGGGTGACCCTGGGTAAATGACCTCACTATTGTGGGCTTTAGTAAATTGAGAGATTTAGATCAAATGCCTTGAGTGTCCCTTCCAATACTAATCTGTGGATATTGTCACTGTGTCTTTGCCTCCCAGAGAGGTTTTACTTTCAAGCATACCACAAACTATTGGAATATACACTTTTTTAGCATAAGACAGCATTTATTGGAAAAACTAAGTAAGGAAACACTCTTTCCACTGATTTTATCAAACCTCAGAATTTTTTCTGCATGTCACCTTCCTTCTGACAGTGGCCTTACACTCTGGCATCAATAGATGCCATATAAATGGCATCATTTTAAACTCCAGAGCTAAGTATTAACACAAACAGGGCAATTTATACAACTTCTCGGTGGTGATGGGAAACATATCTCATCCTTCTTTTTATGGGAAGTGGAGGTGAAGATTCACATTTATCAAATCTTATCTCTTCATGAGATGCTACCCTATCCTAGAGCTTATGGTAATTTTAAATATCATTTTTTGAAAATGTCAACATGAGAGTAATTGATCATGTGCCATCATATAGACTTTTCCTAGAGTTAAAGTCTAAGACAAGTGCTCTGTCATTTTTCTAAAATAAAACCAATGAGAAATCTCAGACCATAAAGGGAGGTCAAAGAGTTGGCGAGACATTATCTATCATTACTGAAAACGAAACTTTGCTGTGAAACTACAAATGGGTGGAAAAGGTTTCCCCGTTTGTATACCCAGTAATAAAACCTGACACAGAGCCAGGAAATATTGTTTTAGATCCCCTAAATGTTTCATTAAGCCAACAAGGGCCAATAGAGAATTTCAGTGAGATGTGATATGATGTATTATTTGCCGATTCCTACTGCCCAAGCAATGACTGCTTAAGTTGTTAGATAAGAGATTATTCAAATAAATAAATTTAGAAAAATTAATGGTGAATGGCATGGGCTACATAAATCTTGGCAACAGTATGTTCTGAAAGCTCACCATTGATTTCACTTTTATGCTTTGTGCTTTAGCAGAAACATGGTTGTATTCTAGCTCTGGATTAAATAGGCACTCTAATGTCCAGTGAGAGAAAGCCCTAACTCCACAAATTCGAATTCAGGACTGCCTTCTGCTCCCTGAAGTGGACTTTTCACTATATGGCTCCCCTGTCCCATGACTCTGCTCTTAGACAAATCTGTGGTCAAAAAGAGAGCAATGAAAACATAAGATAATAGAATACAGCAATTTTGCTTCTGGGTATTTACCCAAATGAGTTGAAAACCTTTGCCCACACATCAGCCTGTAAGCAAATGTTTATAGCAATTTTATTCATAATTGCCAAAACTTGGAAACATGTAAAATGACTTTCAGAAGGTAAATGGGTAAATAAACTGTGGTGTAGTCAATAGGCTGTTGCTATTCAGCACCACAAAGAAATGAGCTCCCAAGCCATGAAAAGACCTAGGGGAAACTTAAATGCTTATTACTAAGTGAAAGAAGTAAATCTGAAAAGGCTACACGTGATTCTGACTATGTGATATTGTGGAAAAGGCAAATTGATGGAGACAGCAAAGGGATCGGAGGTTGCCAGGGGATGAGGGGAGGGAGGATGAATAGCCAGAGTGCAAAGGATTTTTAGGGCAGTGAAACTACTCTGAAATATATTATAATGGTGGACATGTGTCATTCAATATTTGTCAACACCCATAGAGTGTACAGTACCGAAAAGAACCCTGATGTAAGCCGTGCACTTTCAGTGATAATGATGTCTCAGTGTAGGTTCAGTTGTGAGGAACAGACCACTCTGTCGTGCAGGTTGTGTGCAGTGGGGGAGGTTACAGTGTGTGGGGACCTGGGCAACGTGGGAACTCTGTACTTCCCACTCGATTTTGCTGTGAACCTAAACTCGTTCTAAAAATAAAGTCTATTTTTTAAGAAAAGGCAAAGTTATGTTTAAATATCAAATTTTAGAGGTGTCATATTACTTAGGATCACAATATGTTATATTTAAAACAAAACAATGGGTTATTAAAACGTTATTTTATTTTAGTTTAATAAAAAAATTCACTAAGTAGACCTAATATATTACTAATAATCCATAAATCTCCTTCACGTGGCTAATGAAAATGAGCTAACACTCAGCAAACAGCAACAATAACAGCAACAGCAGCAGTTATGAAAAGGATATGTAGGGCCCAGTTAAAAAGTCAACCTGGCTGACAACCTGCGGAGGGGACTCTAGGGTGAGCTCCAGGGACCATGTTCCATCCAGAAGGATGCTGGTCAGCTGGTTGTCAGATAGAAACACAGGCCCAATATTTCCAGATTTTCAAAGTTTTCCAGAGAAACATAAAAACATCCCAATTTAACAACTATGCCTCACTGTTAAGGAAAACTCTTCAAAACAAATACATCTGTAAGTCTGGTACAGCCTGTGGGTCACCAGGGTTTTATGTTTTAGGCAGGGGATGAGCATGAGAAAGAGACTCTTGGAACTTGTCCTGGGCTGAAGAAGAAGAGCTGAGCTAGGAAACAGCCACGGCGAAAAGTGCTAGGAGGAAGAAGAGGAGGAGGCTGCAATGAGGTCAAAGAAATACAATATATGGATAGATGCATGATAGAAAGGACGGAGAGATAGATATGGATAGGTAGATGAGAGATTAGGGGACAGAGTGAGAGAGGAAAATGAAACTAGGAAAACCAATTAAATAGCCTCCAAGGGCATGGGGGAATTACCTTGTAAAATACATACACTGTTTCTGGGACTTGCATCTTCCAAGTAAGAGAAAGGACAATCCACTGGGTTTGACCAGTGAGGATACTTTTGACCTTTGACACCATGGTATTAGTTGAGCAGTCGGGTCATAGATGCTATTTAGAAGGGGGGAAACACAAAAATGGTAGAAAATTGGACAGAGAAGCATGCAATTTATTTAAAAAGTCTGAGAGTTAAAGGAAAGAAATTGATCAGACTAGGGAGATAAAGCCAACAGAAACAGTATTTTCTGGAAAAGGGAGACTGCTCAGGTGTGCAGCAGAAGTGAGAAAGCCAGTGAGGAGGGTGGGCGAGCGGAGATGCTGGAGGTGGAGGAGAGGGAGAGATACCTGGAGCATCTCTGCAGGCATGCTCCAGACCACACTGCCTTTCAAATGCATCCTGCCCCTTTGCTCCCTGCAGTCAGAGAGCTGGCCCTCTTTATTTCACACTCTCATGACCTGATAACTGCTGTTTGTTCTGAGAATTGTAGCCCCCGAGTGACCACAATCAATATTTTAATATAAAGTTTTAAAGTCATCTAATCTAGCATAGGCGCCTCAAAAGAAGGCACGGTAAACAGAAGGTGAAATCAGGAAAACTCAGTGTGTTCGCAGCCACACCAGCTCCCCTCCCCTGGCTGAGCCGCTACGGAGTTGCAGGAATCTCCCTGACTGCTCTCCACATCTGGCACCTCATCCAGGCGCGCAGAGAGGCAGCTATCCCCGCTGGCTGCGGCGCTGGCAGCTCCCTGCCGTCGTGGCTTCTGCCCCAGAGCTCTGACCCGCTCTCAGTCTGCGCTCGGGGTCTGCTCGGTGAAGCACACTCATTCTAATTGCCTCCCTTTGGGTTTTCACGCCATCGACAGGGCGACTGGTTTCGGAAGGTCCACATCCTTTATGTAAGCAAAATAATTTGAAATCCAGTGTGATTTCCTGTGCTGTGACTCACACCCCATCTGGCAAAATCAGGGATTGAAACATCATCTCCAGGGCACAAAGTATTTAAAATTTAACTCATCATTTGAGGTTTTCACAGCGACTTCAAAGCCTATATTTTTCATTAGTTAAATATTTAGTATTGGCAACATGAATTTGGATTCTTTCATCTTCCTGCAAATTATCTGTTTATAACTATTAGTGGTGCCTGACGAGGTTGGCGGTAAGCAGGGCTCTCCCGCGCTGCCCGGCCCCTCTTCATTCCTCCGTTTCAAGCCAGTCCAGGCCACGGAGGCTGGGCATTCGCACCTTCCCCATCCCGAGAAAGCATTCCACATCCCAGCCTGCCTCGCCCTCTGTTCCTCTCTCCTGCATTACAGATTCCTCTGTATCCTAAGCATTTCCACACCCGGAATCACTCTAGGAAGCTGTCCAAACGTAATACTTCTGTTTTCTCGTCTTTCTTCTGTAATTTATTCTCTCGCGGTTTGTCTTCCTGAATCCCGCTGCAGAGAAAGCTCTATTCGGTTATCAGCCTTCATGCTCACCGACCCTTCCAAAGGACTGTGTTCAAATTTCTTCTCAGTCCAGACCACGTCCTTCGGCACTGGCCTCAGAAGTCGCCTTCTCTTCCTGGGCATGCTTAGTCCCCAGTGCTCTGTGATGGCCACTTAGTTTTGTCTCCATGCTCCCTCAGATGACTCCTTCTCCATCCTTCTCATCAGTCCCTTTTGCTATCCCCATTCTTCAAATATGGGTGTTCTTAAAGGCTTATCTTCTAACCACTCTCCCCCCCCCCCCTTAGTGTTCTCATCTCTGGCACTAGTGCCAACTCTAGCTGTACCTCCTGTACAGGGCACTAACTGCAGGGAATAACTGAGCTTGGCTTCCAGAGGGGACAATTGTTTGCAAGGCGTGCCATTATTTTTGTCACTGTTAAACTCTCTTCGCCATATACATCATCCTTCCATTGCCATCTTTCAATTCTCACCTCCTCCTGAACAAACACATTGAAGAACATTGCTGGTACCCAAACTGGCCCGCATCCCATAGTGGGTGAAAGTGTGTTCATGGGAGACAGTCGCCTCTGCCCAATTCCTAGCTGTGGAAATCTAGGCAAGGCACCCAACCTTTGAGACTCTGTTTTCTTATCTATAAATTTAGAAAGTTGATAATACCTGCTTCATAGGTTATTGTGACCATAAAATTAGTTACTATATTTAAAGGACTGAGAATAGAGTCTAACACATATTAAGCACTGTGTTAAAGTTGGCTATTATTATTAAACAGAACTTTGTTCCCTAACCTACATTTCTAGACCAATTTCTCTTCTAAGCTCCAGAGCCAGATTAATGTCTTGACCTTAACATTTCCCAAGATCTTCACAACAGATTCAAAATAAAATTTGTCTGTCTACCTTTAAAAATCTGCTTGTGCATTATGTTCCTAGACTTTAAAAAAAAAAAAAGCATTGTTATATCTTGCCAGGCTTCTTGCTTGAAACTCCTCACTTTTAATTCCTTTATCTATTTTGCCTTCAAATATACCCTTTGCAATTTCACATCTTCCTTTTTCATCTATTTCTTTCTTTATACTTCTATTGTCAATAATGTAGGGCAGGCTTCCTTCCTAGTTTGGACTGTCAGGAAGTCTCCCAACCAGTTCTTGTTTCAGTTTCACAATCCACCCCATACATCCTCTGGGGCCTTCCCACTGCAGCCTGTCTGATGTTCCAACAGCCACAGCTCTGCTCTGCCGGGTAGGTATGTGACATGCAATGGGGAAAAGAATCCTTATTCAATAAATGGTGGTGGGAAAATTGGATAGCCACTTGTAAAAGACTGAAACAGGATCTGTACTTCTCACTTTCACAAAAACCAACTCATGATGGATAACAGACTTAAACCTAAGGCATGAAAACATAAAAATTCTACAAGAAAAATGTTGGAAAAACTCTTACAGACATTGGCATAGGCAAAGAATTTATGAAGAAGACCCCAAAATCAATCACAGCAACGACAAAAATAAATAAATCAGACCTGATAAAATTAAAAATCTTCTGCACAGCCAAGGAAACTATCACTAGAACAAATAGATAACCTACAGAATGGGAGAAAATATTTACATGCTGTATATCCAATAAATGGCTGATAACTAGAATCTATATAGAACTCAGGAAAATCAGCAAGAAAAAATCAAACAACCCCATTATAAAGTGGGCAAAGGACATGAACAGAAAATTTTCAAAAGAAGACTTATGACCAACAAACATATGAAAAAATGGTCAATATCTCTAATCATCAGGGAAATGCAAATCAAAACCATAATGAGATATCACTTAATTCTAGTTAGAATGGTATTTATCAAAAAGTCCCAAAATAGCAAACGTTGGCATGGATGCGGAGAGATAAGAAGACTCATACTCTGCTGGTGGGACTGCAAATTACTACAACTTCTATGGAAAGTAGTATGGAGATACCTCAAAGAACTCAAAGTAAAACTGCCCATTTGATCCAGCAATCCCACTTCTAGGTGTCTACCCAAAGAAGAAAAAGGCATTCTATAAAAAAGATATCTGCACTTGAATATTTATAGCAGCACAATTCACAATTGCAAACATGTATAAACAACTCAAGTGCCATCAATACATGAGTGGATTAATAAAATATGGTATATGTATACCATGGAGTTCTGCTAAGCCACAAAAAACAATGGTGATCTAGCACCTCTTTTATTATCCTGGATGGAGCTGGAGCCCATTCTACTAAGTAAAGTATTACAAGAATGGAAAAACCAGCACCACATGTACTCACCAGCAAATTGGTACTAATCGACCACCACTAATGTACATATATGAGAAGTAACATTCATAGGGTGTCAGGAAGGTGAGAAGGGGCAAGAGGGGAAGGGTATATTCACACCTAATGGATGCAATGCTTGCTTTCTAGGGTCTGGGCACCCTTGTAGCTGTGACTCAGGCTGTGCAAAGGCAATTTATGTAACCAAAGCATTTGTATCCCCATACTCTGAAATAAATAAATAAATAAATGTTTAAAAAGAGTTGCATAGAATACACACACACATGCTCACATACACAAATGCACAGACACACATCCACACAAGTGCTTGTAAAACTAGTGGGATCTGAAAACCCTCTTTGGGTGTACCAATGTCAATTTTCTGATTTTGATAGTTTACTATAAGTATGCAAGAGGCTAAAAGTATGTAAAAGTAAACTAAGTATGCAAGAGGCTGAAGGGCTTATAAAAATCTTCTTGTATACTCTTGTTTTATTTTTTGGGGAAACTTACAGTGACTTTATAACTATTTCAAAATAAAACTTTTTATTTAAAAAAACATGTTTGTAGGAATAGATGGAGTAAGATTGAGAAAATATTGAAAATTGTTGAAGCTACCTAATAGGTAGTTGCAGGATAATTATACTATGACATTATTTTTACATATATTTAGAAATTTCTATGATAAAACATTCAAAAAGTAAAACACTAAGGAAAAAGACATTTTTAAAATGAATTCTTTATTTTGCACAAGACTTACATAAATATGGTGTTTTCTCTGTTTTACAAAATAATTAAGGAAAAAGCCAACCCCTTTTTTATTATTTATTTATTTATTTATTTTGAATTTCAGCATATTATGGGGGTACAAATGTTAAGGTTACCTATATTGCCCATGACCCCCCTCCCACCTGCCCGACACCCAATAAATGTTATTCCTATATGTCCACGTAAGTGTTGATCCGTTAATACCAATTTGCTGGTGAGTACATGTATTGCTTGGTTTTTCATTCTTGAGATACATCACTTAGTAGAATGGGTTCCAGCTCTATCCAGGAAAATAAAAGAGATGCTATATCACCATTGTTTTTTAAAGCTGAATAGTACTCCATGGTATACATGTACCACATTTTATTAATCCACTCACGTATGGATGGGAAAAAGCCAACTTCTTGTGCAATGTGGGAAAAACTTGTATAAATATATCACAACAGATAAGACATAGTTCTGATATAGTCCAGCAATGCAAATAAGTGACTTAATTAGCATATGGATTCATTCAAGGTTTATTCTAGGCCTTATTTCACATTTTCTTTTACTTTTTTATTAACAGAACTTTTTTGCATTATTCCAACTTTCTTCTTTTATTTATAGGATATAAGCATACTGATATCTGAGCAAATTAAATTTAAAATTTGGTTTGCTGGGTATATAGCTGCCACTCCACCCATAGAGAAGCTAATAAAATATCCTAACATTTGTGAGCTATAGCAATTTGCCACATCATATTACAAGCTCAAATCCATCAATCAATTCAAGTCTGCTGAAAAGTGAAGAGACCAGGTCATATAGACTGTTCTACCTAGATATTTTTCCTTTCCAAATAATCAAAGTCTTGGGGGAAATTCATGTTAGCATTGCATAAAATAATATTATTAGGTTAAAATAATCAGTTAAAATAAAGTGCCAAGTAAATGTCTTTTTCTTAGCATAAGAAGCTGAAAATTTTCATTACACTCTTAGTAAAGGATTTTGGTGGGTATTTTGTGGGTAAAGTAAATCCTAATTTTATAATAAATTTTTATCTTAGACATATTAAAGTACTAAAGTATATCAAGGAAAACTAGGAGAAGATAATTACATGAAAACCAAAATTAAAAGGAAAATCATTTTGTGTGGTTCATATGAACACTGAAATGAAATGCCTTATGTCTCTAATAAAATTGCAAGTTGCAAATTTAAATATATTATTAGAAGGACTGCTTGAATTATGCTAAGCACATTAAAATAAGTACAATTTGCAAACAAATTAAATTACACTATCTAAATATTTCAGTAGGACCCTTTCTCATGAATTTAATGACAAAAATCTCCTATCAAATATTTATGTATATTGTGGCCACCAAACACCTGTATTTATGCACTGTCAATTTTTAATCACAAATATACTGGGATTACCTTTTTAGGCACATCATCTCTAAAACTTTTACCAATATTAAAACACAGTTGCAAATTAATGAAACTTAGTTTAAAGGACAGGTTTTTTTTTTATATTTGGACTTATTTATAAATGAAATTTTTTTTAACAAATAGGCTTTAATATCTATATTTATATGGTGGTGTTTCTAATATAATCACTTTTTTTTGTAGAAGCAAATTTATTGCCCCTCTTCTACTTGTTAAATCACCAAAAATGCTACTTTTTGCATAAAATATTATGTGTCACTAGAATTTATTTTTAAACTACATTATTTCATTATTTTGCTTTTGTTGTTTATGTACTACTCCAATAACTATTTTTCTGTGGCGTATTTTTAAGCACAGAATTTTAAAATATCCTTTTTTGCATTATATATGAGTCTACATTATTCACTTGGCTTTTCAGTTAAAATGCTAACTCTTATCTCAACATGAATTTGCCATTGTCTTTAGATTTTTTTACATTTTATTTATTTATTTTTTTATGCCAACATTTTAAAATTGTGAACTGAGAACATTTTAATATAAACCAAAGCTTTATTTTAAAAAGTGTTAAAACATTAGTTTGCTTAACATATATCCCGAATGAATGAAAAACATTTTTTGATATTGTTCAAAAGAATTCCATGACACAGGACTATCGTGAGTAAACACCAGGAGAAATCACAAGTTTGACCCTAATTCGATGCCAGGTATCTTTGTCATTTACTATTTTTCCATTCCTCTTCACCATCTACTCCATTAAACTCAGTTTCCTGTATAGTAAACATATAAATATGTGAAAAATATATACATAGTCCCAGGCAGTCAGACTAGTCAAATAGGGGTAGAAATACAACTAGAGAACCAAGGGAATTGGCAAAGCTGGTCTTTCTCTTGTTTTGCTTTTTCTACTTTATTTATGCAAAAAAAAAAAATCATTTATAGAACAACTGTATATTTAGGTGCTGGTATATGGCAGTGAACAAAACAGACACAATTCCTGTCCTCATGGTTAATTTTTCCTAGCCAGACCTAAATTTTGACAGGATCTTTTGGCCGCCAAGAGAACAAGGCTCATAGTCTCCCCCTCTTCTCTCCCTCCCTCTCTTTCTCTTTCTCCCCACTCTTTTTTTCAGGTACCTCTGCAGTGTTTCTTCTTAGTTTCTGCCTGCCATGCTTACCACTCACTTAAAGGCTCCATTTCAAATCTCACTTTCCAGAAAATATTCTCCAAATAGCACTTTTGGGGGGAATTCATTCTGTTTCAGCTTTCCTAAGTGATCTCTTGGTCCTTAATCATTTAACTCTGAGTTCTTAGTTTATTTGTCATTACTGTTTTTCTCATTTATACTTTTTTCATTCCCTCAGCCTTCTTCCAGCATACTTTTTTTTCATTAGAGTATCTCCTATCACACATTAATTTATGTGATCAAACCTATTGATTTGGTGTTCAACCAAAGGAGCCAACGCATTGTTACTGCTGGAACGGCAGATTGCTTACCAAGTAGCAGCTGGTCTCCTTACACATATATCTCATCCTAAGGGCACTGGAGGACATAACCTTCTCCTGTTGCCCTCTGCAATTCTCCAGTCTTTAATGCCTGGCTGTTGATGTCTGACATTCAGTAAGTGCTAAAGTTAAATTCATTACTTTACTTCTCTCACCTTTCCCTGAAGTCTCTAGCCTTTTCTCTTCTGTATTTAGTGTCAGTATGTTCCCATTCACCCACACCAGGAGTGAATCTTTGACTTCTTTTCCTTGCTCTAATTTCCTTTCATGACTATGCTTCTTCATGCTTCTTCACTATCTCTCACATCTGACATTGTTTCTCAATCGCCTGAACCTAGAGCAGGCCATTTGCTGATTTTGAAGTTGTTGTAAATAACCCACCAAATTTTAGTTTTGTTCCTAGGCAGTACATAGACTATATGGCACAATTTCTTAGTCTTTTTCACTAGCATTTTAAGTGAGGGGAAATACTAAAAATTGTTTTAATTAAGAAATATAAATAAACTTACAAGACATTGATTATGGTATTCTCTTGTTGCATCATACTTTCCCATAATTATACAATAGGCTTTTTTATAATACCTTTGCTGTTACATTCTTGAACATTATTCTACCTATATTTAACCAGCACTGAGATTACCATCTAAAGAAATGATGGTAGAAAGGGTGAGAACTGTATAGAACTTTTAGAAAGCTGAACAAAATATTTAAAGAACATGATTTCTACTCATAGAACAATTTAAGATTTTTAAAAACTTATTACTGGTTGGAAATAAGACTCTTAAAACTTAAAATATCTCAAAGAAACATTCGCACAATATCTTTCCATGTGAAAGAAATAAAAACTTAATAATATTGCTTATTTGGAGGCACTATTTCAGAAAATTAATTTTATCAGTCTAACTTTTGTGCATGCATAATACAAAACAACCAAATAAAAACTATGGATGCCTCAATTCAGGATTATTTATTTTCATGACTCGGGAGCCTTTCCTTAGCTGAAATAATTTGGGCTGGTTACGTGCTCAGGGACTAACCTTTTTCTTAAACTTTGTATCAGGGGCCAGGATCTCTCCCTGGATCATAACCCATTCATGCTCATCTCCTAGCGCCTGAGTGTTTTGTTTGTATATGGTACATTGGACCAGAGGCCGCGGTGCTTGTTTTTGGAATGCCTGTTCACATTATGGTATATTTCAGCTGTTGTTAGATGGTGTTCTCGGTGCTTTATTCAATCCCACGTCAGAAGAATGGCAGAATATGATATATTCTTATTCCATAAAACAACCTCTCAGCTGACAACCACTAAAACATTTTCACATAATGCAAAGTAAAATATGTTATTTGGCATCATACTGACCAAAATAGTCAGTTGTGAGGGATTTGGGGCCATTTTTCTATAACATAGATAACAATCACGTTATTAAAATACCAATATTGTAGACAAATTATGCCATCTATTCCTCACAGCACCCCTGAGGAAGGGTGCAATTTCTCTTTTACAGGTGGGAAAACTTAAGCTTAGAGGAGCTACACAGCTAGTAAACCACTGTGATATGGACCTAAGTGAGAATGAATCTCAGATCAGTCCACATTGATCCACAGAGAGGGCCGTGAGATAAGAAGGATTTGGGAAAGGTTACTACTCAGGTAAACATGTGTTGATGCCTTAATTTCAAAATAAAAAATCAGAGGGACACCCCCCAGGAGGCCTCAGGATGCTTCAGTGAGGAGAGGATGAGGTCAGTTAGAAATGGTGGGGCAGCAGGTGCAGGAAAGGGCGTGAGGGGCGGGTGTGGACGTTCCTACAGAGGCAAGGGCCACCGAGTTTGGCAACTGATTTCTTCTAGTCCTCCCCAAAATGGGAAATAGATTGGACATCAGGTATAAGGACTCTTTAGTGATAAGAGAAATGGAAAAATTACTTGACGTCTACATTTCTGCTCTCTGCTTCTCAAGGCAAATGTGCTGTGTGCTAACGGCGGCAGCCTGTTGGTTTTTGTGCACAGCTGCAACCAGGGTTCATGGAATGGCAAAATATAACACTGAAAATGTTTGAGTCTGTCCTAAGGATTGGACCCTGACCCTGTGGTAGTTCCCCCGTCATCTCATTTAAGGTTGCCTTTCTTGTTCTTGCAGGACGTTGTGTTCACGGTTTTCATGACAGACACTGGAACATTTCAACTGTATTTAGTGAATAGTGTCTTGTGCCGTTCATCCTCCCGATGCATGTGTAGCTTCCTCTAACCACAGAAGTATAGAGGAAACCGAGGAAACAGAGAGACCCTTCCAGGGTCTCTGCACATATATGTGCAGGACCACATATATGATAATGTTTATTACACATACATGTATATTATAAGATCATATTTTTGATCAGTGGGTTTTCAAACATCTTTTGTGGTAGATTTTGTACCTCAAATAAATTTTCAACTTTAGTCCAACAAGTGAAATAGGTAAAAAGCAAAACTGATGACTTCCATAGGAATGAAACTGCACAAAAATTTCAAACAGAAAAAACAACGTCAGATTGATGGGAAGATGGATTTCTTAAAACAAGGTCTGGACCCAGAACTGCCCCAAAATTATACTCAGCCCAGTCCATCATCACCTCTCTCTGGGAACTTGGAGAGCTCCCCATTAATAGTTAAGCTACAGATAGCATCGACATAATTAATCAGAGCGGAGATTTACAAAGTTGCCTTAAGAAAAGTTTCCCAAACCAATGAAACTTTATTTTTGCCAAATGAAAATACTAGCATATTTTTAAGATGAAGGCGTTAATCAGAAAAAGAGTCTGTCCGCCAAGAAACTTAGTAAAATGAGAATCATTAAAAAAAATAAAAAACATTGTCAGTGTCCATCCCAGTCTGTCCAGGACAGAAGGTGGCCAGAATTCTGAATCTGCAACAATAACATGAGTAACAGAAAATAGGAATAACAAGAACTGACTTGTTTTTGTTGCTGTGAGCCAGGCTTTTTGCTAGGTGTTTTGTGTATATTCACTTAGTTAATCCTCCTAACAACCCCATGAAGTAGATCGTTATCCCCTATTCACATATGGGAAAACTGAGGCACAGAGATGTTAATTACTTAATATTACACAAAAGACAGGTGACCCGATTCCACAATCCGTGTTCTACCTGGGTGAGATGAGTGCGCCAACCCATCTCACCCTGATGCCATAAACACTCTCAAACTGGCGACTAGTTTTACCTATTTTATGTTTGAAATACAGCCTTCTAATTATGCCAGACCATATGTTTCTGCCTATGAGATCATTTTGTCCAATCTTATGGATGGTTTTGTTTTTACTGGTAAAATACTACATTAGGATTTGGTTTTAGTCATTAGTCTTTAATGGGATCCCTCTAGACCATCCCCTCAGTTTGCTGAAAGGTGTAGTTGCTGCCTCTACAAAGCTGAAGGCCAGGCCCAAGCCCTGGGTACCACACAGGGCCACTGTCGCATGGCGTGGGCAGGGCGTCCCTTCTCTGCCGCGTCCCTTCCTGCTCTTGTTGGCTCACCTTTCGAGACTAGCTCCAGAGTGGAAGGCCCTTCTGGCTTCAAGACACTTCAGCTCAGTAATCAACACTAATGGTTCGTGAGTGTTCTGAAGGAGCGAAAACCTGTCTGGGACTGATGGAGATCAGCTTGTGGATTGGAAAGGAGAGAAAGCAGTCCTGTTGCTAATCCGCTGCCAAGTGAACAGGAAATGCTGTCTGCAAAGTCGTGCAGCAGTTGAAGCTTTCCATCATGAGCCTCTCCTTCTTACATTGCTAGTTTCCAAACCCACATGTTATTCTCATCTGCTCCTGGAATATTTGGCTGGTAAACTGCCCTGGCTCCGTGGTGGCACCCAACCCCTAGGTCATCCAGCCTCTCCCAGCTCTGGCTCAGAAACAGCAACCAATCCAGACCTGATGCCTGCTTGCCAGAGACACTCCGCAGAGAGTTTCCGAAGGAGCAGAACCTCACACAAGACGCTCCTGCCCACTCCTGCAGAGCGGCCTTCCCCTGTTCTTCCAGATTGTCTCCCTCCCAGCATCAGGTCAATAAATGCAGTTTTGTCAGACTGCACATGGGGTCCTGGTGGCCTCTGGGCTTTAACAGTTCCAAGCTGTTGACGTGTCCAGATCCAACACCCGGACTCCTGAAACTTCTGGCCTGGAGTCAATTCCCATAGTCCCAACTCCCTGCTCCCTAAAGCAACCTCATTCTTCTCATCTTCAAGATGTGATCCCCGGCTCACCTGCCAGCTCACCATTCCCCTTCTAGCTACGCAAGTTCTGAGGTTTGAGAACGGCAATATGCATATTGGATCAAAGGGATCTGTATTCTGAAAGCCTGATAATAAAATGTGCTGTGTGACCTCGGATAAGCTGCTTCAAATCTTGGAGCCTCAGTTTCCTTATTGGTTAAATGAGATTAATATCTAGCTCATCTAATGACATCATGAGAACTAAATAATTAAATCATAGAATGTGTCTTTAAAGATAGAGATTTTAAAAATGTTTATTTCTTCCCATGAGACCACCTACTCTTCCGACCCCAAACTGCTCACTCCAGTTGCTGCCTAAGTCCAACCACAGTGCTTGTCCTCTGTAACAATGACAATGACAGCAATAATAATAACAATAACAGATTGAATTGTTAGCATATAGTGACTCTTGTTAGGTGTTAGGTATTATTCTAAGCATTTCAAACTCATTAAATGTTTCCAAAAGCTTTATGGAATAGGTTCCATTAAAAACTTGATTTTTATAGATGAGAAAACAGAGGCATGAAGGGTTAACTTGCCCACAGTCACATAGCAGACCAAGGGGTCTGCTCCTTGTCCTAGCATCCCTAACCTGTTCTGCACACTGACTGTCCTGGGAGCTGTTATTGTAGAGGTAACAAAATAGCCTCCCAAGTGTGGAACCTGACCCATGGGTATATAACGTTTAATCATCACAGTGTTTTTAAAATATGAATGAGTGGATAATATTTTTAAAAATCCAAACTTTTTTTTATAAAATTCAAGATTTCTGGTTCCTTTGAAAAAAAGTAGAGGCTGTGGTAACATCTGGCCTAAATTCCCACATGGCAAGAATCAGCAAGACCTTTGCAATCATTCAGATGGGAGCGTGTGCACGTTGGGTGGCCCATGACCTTCTGCTATGATGTGTCTGGCTTCTTTGCTCATTTATGGTAGGCACTGACCCTGTCATCACAGGAATTCTTGAACCCTGTTTTAATAAAGCATGACTCTTTTTTCTTTTTGCCTTTCATTCTTTTATTTACTTATTTCAATTGATGACTAAAAATTGTATATCTGTATGACATAAAACATGGTATTTTGTCATATGTATACATTGTGGAATGGCTAACTCAAGCTATGTAACCTCATATAATTATCATTTTTTTGTGGTGAGAATACTTAAAATCTACTCTCTTAGCAATTGTCAAATATAAAATATATTCTTATTAACTGTAGTCACCATGATGCACAATATATCTCTTGAACTTATTCCTCCTATCTAGCTAAAATTTTGCAGGAGTGTCTTTTTAAGTAGGGAATTTACTTATGAAGGAGAAGGAGACTTTTCAACATTTGGAACCTAAGCACTGATAAATAGTAAAAATCTTCAGTCTTCTTTTCCATAACTATTTTTGTTTAATTTTCAGAATTAAAATATGGACTCTAATAGATTATTAGCATGTTTGCTCTATTAAATATTTGAATTAGTCTCTATGACCCTTTTTAAAAATTGAACTTATGTATTGAAAGAAAAAAACCTGATAATATAAATTATATTAAACATTTTTCAAAAAAGCCAACATGATTGGATTTAGTCATATGTTCTAAGGGAAATAACCATTTATAATAGAACATTTCAATGTCATTTATGGCTTTTTAATATTAGGTATATTTTGATTACTCTAAGCAAAATAAATAAATATTTCCTAACTGCTTCAAAGAACCCTCTTAAGAAGAAAGTCCTATCAGATGCTCTAACATAGATTTAAGGGTTGGGAGGGACATTTTACATATCATCTACCTGTGGTCAGATGATGTACTGCAGTCTGGTGACCTTGGTTGAAGAGAGGGGTATTCTTATATATTTTGTACAAAAGCAGCCAAAAAAAAAAATGATAATTGAAAAGCTTGTCAGGAACGTAGATAAGATTGTCTCCGAAGGAGTTCCTTGACCATCAGTGCAGCACATGAACTAGGAAACAGGTTAAGTCTGATAACAGAAATTGACTAAAACACCTAGATTTTTACTTACAGAATTTGGCTGATTCACAAAAGTCCAATTTCAAACAAGATTCTGTGTTATCATCCTCACAAATAAGAATAAATCACAAAAATATGTGCAGACTCAGCAGATGCTCAATTTTCTAGGATTTAATTACTCCTCCCTCACACTAGGATTCAGCAATCTACCCACTTCCAGTTCAGAGAACATGCAATCCTGCTCACCTTCTTTCAAGTCTCGGTCTAAACATTATCATTGACTTTCAAAAAAAATGTCTTCTGCTGTTTCTTCAACACTTAATGCACAGAATAGATGCTGAATAAATATTTGTTAAACAAATGAAGGAATGTGACACATTCTTTGGCCTTTTCCCAATTGGCTTAGTTGTGCCCCCTATACTAAACTTTAACACATCCCAATTAAACCAACTATTTTGATATATCAACTAATATGCTCCTTTCGTACTCCACTCCCTCCTCCAATATTTTCATAAAACCCTTTCCTCAACTCAAGTAGTTTTGATACTCCACTGCTATCTACAAAGTGTTGAATTTTATTCCAAAAGCATGTAGAGATAGAAGTTAATCAGCATTTATCAGAGTTTCAAAATATATTTCCTAAGCCTCATCTGCAACCTAAGGGTGTTGAACTAGAAAATCCCTTGCATCTCTTGTTTCTATGACTCTCTAATTTTGTATAAACTGCAATAATATTGGATAAAGTCAGATATTCTGAATTATTAAGTAGAAGCACATATGTTTTAAAAGTTCAGATATTAAAACATACATATAATTAAGCTATGTGTGCTTTTTCCCTCTAAATTGTCAATGATCTATAATTTGCTTTGAGACTTTGATCACAGTTGGAGAATAATTTATTCAAGGGTATGATGTTTTGCTTTCTCCTTCTCCTCCCATCTCACCCACTCAGAGTCAACTGAAAATAGTCCAGGGAAATTCATTTACTTTGGCAGCAAAAACCTGGTGTCACTATTGAGGTGATTTTTATAAATTCAGGGGACAAAACAGTGCTGAAACCATGAAGCATACTCTGGAAATGGGGCAACTCCAGTTTAACTCCGTACAGCTGAAAGCAAAGTTACCTAACAATAAATCTGAGATGATTTGAGATTCATGAGAGGGAGATCATTAGAGGATGATAATATGTGAGTAGAAACAATGTGGAAAGGGAATGGGACAATACTGCCATAGGGAGGAGACACTTTATCCAAGTATGTAAGCTTTTCTGGTTTTTTTTTTTCCTTCTAAAATCACAATCCAAGGGTGAGTGAAGTTTCATTTAGATAACTGAGAAATGTCAGCATTCCCTATTGTGAAGACCCAGTCCAACATAGTGAAGAATGAGAACAGAGGCAAGAACTGAGTGTTGGCGAAAACCAGCTCTAAGGGGGAAGACAAAGGAAGGTTTGTTAGTGCTGATCTGGTTGATACAGGATGTTCTTCCTATCTTCCTTCTAAGAAATTGATATGTATTTTCCTTTAGATGTTATAACTCCAATATCAGCCACATGGACATGATATCTTGCTAAGGACAAAGGTTGAGGTTCGCAGAGTCTGGCAATAATATCGTCTCTGTTTTCAGGCTCTTGATACTAAATTAACCAGTAAGGTTATGTTAGAATGAGGGCACCAATTACCCAACACTGTGATTGCTAAGCATTAAATATGTGTAATATAAAAGTACAAATATTTCAGAATTTTTAAAGAGGTATGTGCATTTTAGTTAATGTGTTGTTTGCATTCATTTTCCTTCAACTTTTATTTCTAGTAGATGACATCTCTTAATTTAAATACAAATATCAAAAACATTGCAATATACCATACTCTGGTTTCTCTTCAGATCATATACATCTTTCACCTTTTACATTACAATATATGTTAAAATGAATGACTGTGACACTTCTAAAATTATGTTGCTGGTATATGTAATCGAGTAGTCTTTCTTAGAAATCAAACAGGGACCCTTCATACAGTTCTAAAATTCTGCTCTGCAAACTTAAAAGAACCCAAGTTAGATTGCAAGATACACTTTTCTGCCTACATCTGTTTCTAAAATAATCTTGACAAGCATTGTGGAAGTTATTTTTCAATAAAGTTTCTAATCCTTTTATCATTTTATAAAACCAAAAAGTTTCAATTCTAATTGGAGCATATAAAATTTTAAATATTCTTATCCAACATGAAAAATATACTTTTTCTCCTTGGATACATAGGACATATCTGAAAGAAATTTAGAATGTATTTTCTTCTCAAAGATGAATTTTCTTTCCCAAGGAATATTTGACTTGTATTAATCTTGGTGAGTGTTTCTAGAAATCTATGTCTGTAATAAATTCATGCAATTTAAAATACATTTCCAGGTTTATAATTTTAAAAATATACTCAGATCATTCAGAATAATTTTCAAACATGTAGAAAAGTTGAAAAATACATTGGACATCCATATATCTATCACCTATATGTTACAATTAACATTTTACTATATGTGCTTTATCACATCATACATCTATCCATTAATTTATTTTTCTATCAATTTTGATGCATTTGAAAGTATTAACAATATCAGTACTCTTCACCAATAAACAACTCAGTATGCATGTCACTAACCAAAGGTCAATATTTGCTTTCCTTTCTCTCCCTTGTTTTTCTGTTTCTTTTTGAAGTAGAATTTACATTAAATAAAGTGGTGTGCAAAGCTTAAATTACCACTTTATGAATTTTACAAATACATACATCTGTGCCGTACAATCACTTATTGATTTTTAGAATATTACCATTATCCCAAAAATGTTCTCATGCCTCTTTTTAGAAAATAGCCATTCCTGCTCCCACACAGGCTGTATATTAGCTTTGACTGTTCTAGCACTTTTCATAGGTTGAATTATAGAATATGCACTCTTCTGTGTAAAGCTTTATTCACTCATAATGTTTTTGAGATATTCCTATATTTTGCATGTTTCAGTAGCTTCTTCCTTTCTATTTCTAAGTAGCATCTCTTTGTGTACCATGATTAGTTTAGCCATCCTCCGGTTGATGGACACCTAGGTGGTTTCTAGTTTGGGACAATTATGACTAGAATGAATAATATGCCATCAGAATTCTTATCCAAGTTTTCTCATGGTCCTATTTTATTTTAAGGGAAATAATTGTTTAAACACTGTATCATAGGAGAGGTGTATGTTTGGCTTTATAAGAAGACAATAGACCACTTTTCAAGGTGGTTGGACTATTTTATATTCTTACAACAATTTAAGAGAGTCAGTCTGTTCCTGCATGTGGAACAAGGTTTGGCATTGCCAGTTTTTGTTTTTTTTTTTTTTTTAAATATAGCCCTTTTGATGAGTGTGTGATGGTATTTCATTGTGCTTTTAACTGGCAGTTCGATGTTGAGCACTTTTTTCATGTGCTTCCTTGCTCATCTCTTCTTTGGTGAAGTGTCTATTTGAATCTTTAGACTTTTTTTTTTTTTATTGAATTCTTTGTATTTTTACTATCGAGCTGTAGAAGTCCTTTATTCACCCTGGATGCCAGTAATTTGTCAAATATATGTTTTTCAAATAATTTTGACAAGTCACATCTTGGCTACTAATATTCCTAATGTAATCTTTCGATGAGCAAAAGTTTATTGTTAGTATGTAAAAACAAAATTAATATTTGCTTACTGACCTTGTATTCTACACTAATTCTAGTAATTGTTTTATAAATTGCTTAGATTTTCTAAGTAAACAATCACATCATCTGCAAATACAGTTTTACTTCTTCCTTCTTAAACTTCATGCTTTTCTTTTTTTTTTTTTTTTGACAGAGTCTCACTCTGCTTCCCTGGCTAGAGTTGTGTGGCGTCAGCCTAGCTCACAGCAACCTCAAATTCATCGGCTCAAGCGATCTTCCTGCCTCAGCCTCCCATGTAGCTGGGACTACGGGCATGTGCCACCATGCCCGGCTAATTTTTTCTATATTTTTACTTGGCCAATTAATTTCTTTCTATTTTTGGTAGAGACGGGGTCTCACTCTTGCTCAGGCTGGTTTCAAACTTCTGACCTTGAGCTATCCGCCTGCCTCGGCCTCCCAGAGTGCTAGGACAACTTCATGCTTTTTAAAAATTTTCTTGCCTTATTGTATGAGTTAAGACTTTTAGTAATGATAAATAAAAATGGTAAGAATGGACATCCTTGCCTTATTCTTAACCTTAGGGAGAAAGCATTCAGTATTTTATCATTAACTATGATGTTAGCTGTTATTTTTTTCATAGATATTTATTATCAGATAGAGGAAGTTCCCTTTTATTCTTTACTGACTTTTTTATTATAAATGGAAACTGACATTTGTCAAATACTTTATTACATTGATTAAAATGATCACAATTTTGTATAAATTGTTGTTTTGCATTTTTCCCTGGTTTTGTGCTAATGTGGTGAATGACGTGAATTTATTTTCAAATATTAAACCACTTATGTTGTCTGGGATAATCCTCATTTGTCATGATGGCTATCCTTTTACTGTATCACTGAGTTCTACATTTTTTAAAAAATTTTCTAGATTCGAGCAGATCTATTTTTTAATTGTGTGCTTCCCTTATTTTCTCAGCAAAGTGAATTTTCTCTTTGGAAAATGTTCTGACTTACTAATTGTAACTGCAGATATTATTCTGAGAACATAGTTAAACAGTCATTTAAAAGATATTAGGAAGCAACTACCAATTGCAGAACAAATACATTAATCACTGCACAGGGTTCATTGGCTGAAACTTTTGCTTACTCTTGAAATCGTTTGCTTACTATTGTCATTGGTATTTCCTGCCCTCTAAGATATAGTTTTGGTCTAGAGGGCATTCTTTTTAGAAAAGGAAGATGATCTCCTTTTTTTTTTCTCCTAACCCAGTTTTGTATGTGACACTCAACCCAGTTTCTCTCCAGTGTTGGGCTGCAGTTCTACAGCTCCATCAACCTGCTGCAATGGTGTCTGTTAGCTGTGGTAGGGAGGAAACTCAGCCTTGGAAAGAGTGAGTAGGTCACAGCTGGGTCTTCCTAAGGACCATGTGCTCCATAACCGAAGCTTCTGGAAAAGAAGGAGCTATTCTCTCATCAGATTGTTGCTCTGTTTTCATACACTCTCCCCCACCCCCGCCATTCTTCCTCACACTCTCTTACTTACATTATGAAGATGTGAATATTTATCAACATCTCAGACATCAAATTGTTACTTATTTCAAGTAATTTCTTTTCATCTTGAAGTACACTACACCCTCAGCCTGTCTGAATGGAGTAAAAAAACTCCAGTACTATCGTAATTTTCTTCAGGTAGCAAATGGCTGGGTTAATAACTACGTTGAAACTGCTAAGTTTGTCAGCAAGTTAAAACAAAGCATAATTATTTTATGAGTGAAATGTAAGCTTTTATATCCTTATATAATCAAGCAGTAGTCATTTAAGAAACTATTGGATTCATCACTCAGGAAAACAGCCTAAACAGCTGCGTGTATTTATTAATTCAATGAAGGAAAACACACAAAAAAAATGGGTCTGCTGACATCGTTTTGAGCTAAGTTGACATTTGATTTTTTAAATCAACCTCTGAAGTGCTGTTATTCTCTCAACTCCATAGCTAGAAAATATTTTCAGAAACCCATAAAGCATCTTGATGATTTGTTTTTAGGGCAAGACCAATGGGAGTATGCCTATTTTGTTCCTAAAAAAGGTGAGATTCTCATTGACACCTGGGGCTTTTTGTCCACATATTTCTTACAAGGGCCACATTATGAATTATACTAAGTTGCCAAGGCCCTGTCCTCAGAATTTTAGAGCTTGAAGAGACCCTAAAAATAACAGTGTTATATACTTCTCAAATTATATGTGACAAAAATGAGTTCCAGATTTTTTACAGAATGACAATAAATCTACATTTTTCTGATTTCCAGTTCAGAAGGTGGTGTAGATAGTGTTAAAGATCCCAGCTGTTGGGTCCAGATTGCAGACTTCCAATCCTGGTTAGGTTAGGTTAGGTATAGAGGCTGTATGACACTTACCACTTCTGAACCTCTGTTTTATTATCTCTAGAATGAGATAACAATATATCTGACCTGATAGGGCTGTCACAGGCTCAACTTGAACTAATAGATGAGAAAAGCTTAGAAGGGAGCCTTACTCATGGGAAACTCTGTATTTTAGCTAGAGTCTGCTCCGTTGGATTAACCACTCTCCTTCAAGAATCACGTCATGCATCCCCTCTTCTAAGAAATCTTTCCGACCAATTTCAATTGTTTATTCTTTAGGAATTCTTTCTTGCCAATTACTTTATTCTGCCTTAAATAACTAGATGTCTTTCTCCCTAAGTGAGGTTATTTGCCCTATAGGCCTAATGGAATATACCTAATTAAATGCACACCTGGGGAATTTAATTACATCGTCCTTTAGGATACTGAATTTTAGAGATAGCTTTTATCTTTTTTTCCATCCTCAGTATTATTTAGACATATTCCTGGAACCGAGTTCTCAGCCAGCTTATAAGCTCCTCTCATTAGGCTACTCAACGGAGGAAGCTTGTTAATTGGATCTGAACAGGATATCCAGTTCTCTATGCCAGATAGCCACAGCCCTGAACGAACCCAGAGACAAAGCACAATGCAGGGTTTTTGTTGTTTGTTTTAAATTTTAAAAAGCAAGTACAGTACAAACCTTTCTTCGAATTTTTCTATTTCTTTTCTTTTTGCTATGTTCATTTGTTTTCTTTTTTCCCCATGCAAAATTGACTAATTTGAAGAATGATCAAAGAAGTTAATATCTAAAGCTGACAACTATGTTCTAGTTTCCTGACTATTCAGCCTGTTTCTTAAGAAGTTCATCTTTTAAGAAGTGAAATTCAAAGAAATATGTATTTTTATTCTTTAGAAAGTTTATCTTCTGGAAAAATAAATTTTTTATTCTAACAGTCAGAATGACTATAATGATTCTTTGCCAAATAGTGTTGAACTGATTTTTCTTCATTTAACATAAAAAAGTTCTGCTGTTATACTGCAGAGTTAAAAAGTGCTTTGTATGGTGTATAGCAAGAGTGTTAAAAAAGTGAACAAAATATACAGCATGTTAGATCCAAAATTGTTCTAAAAACAATGGAAAAATAGTGTAATTATGTATGTGAAATGGAATTTAAAGATTTTATAATGAAAAAGGAAACTTCAGTTACCTAATTTGTGTGTATTTACCTATTGGGAATGTCATTATCCTTATTTTTTAAATTATGATAACATTATCCATTAACACACCATGCTGACATCATCACACAATTTTAGTTTTGCATACTAATTTCCTCTACAGGCAAATTTAGATTATTTAATGATAATTAGAGTAATTGACAATCATTATTTTGGTTATATAATGTTCTATGTACTTATTTTACGTAAGACAAGGTAACCAATATTATCTTAGTTTTTTGGTTTTTACTACTGTAAAAACTGTTTTAATAACTGTATTATATTTCATTTTGTATTATAGTAAGAACCTAAAATCTAAATTATTTCATGATTCAAGGTATCATGATATCATTGATGAGGTTTTTCCAAGTAGTAAGCTTCTGCGGGGTAAGAAAAGAGACAGACCAGGGGGAAAATATCTAGAAGCAATCTGATATAAATCTTCAGTCTGTGTCTTTTAAGATAGTGCTTAGTTTGTTGAAAAAAATTGAGAAATGTTCATGCTTCGTTAACACTTCTAGGCTAGAACCTGGTTATACACGTGCATCTGTGCAGGCCACATTCTTTCATTTCTCTTAAAAGCACATGTGACTTGACTTTTCACAAACTCCTTATTTTATTTTATGGTTTTTGTATATTCAATGATTGCCAACAAAAATATGGGAAAGAAAATCATCCCAAACACACCTCTAAATTTCAAAGATGGTAGCATTGCCTGGGCATTCAAACGTAGGGAAAATCTCATGGCCGCTGGGGTCTGTCAGAGGAAGCTTTAAATGTTTGTCCTGTCCATAGGTTTCTTAAGCTTTTTAAATGTTTGTGCCATATTTATTCATTTCTTCAACAATTCCTATTCTCTTGAGGTTGTCAAGCACAGGTGACACATAGTAATCAAGCAATTCCTCAAAGGAGCACATGAGGAAAGAAACCTTATTCTACAACAGCGCATAACATTAAACTTGACCTTGCTTGCAAGGTCAAGGTAGGCATCCCTAAGGAAGTAATTTTGGAAATCTGAGGGGTGAAAAGAAGTGAAGTTGGGAGTGAGGGATGGGTACCAACAGTCAGGGAGCATCAGTGTAGAAGAAGCAGAGCATCTGTGTCCTGGGACCTTCCAGGAACAAGATACGCTGTGTGGTTGACAGGACTGAGCGAGGTATTGAGCGGCAGAATGTCTAACATTTTCTGGGACATAGATATCAATACTTCTTTAAAAAATAATATATTAATTCAAATATGAGTCACAAAGAAGTCAAACTTTTCCTAATAACTGATTCTAAGTCATTTGCTTTTCTTCTCTTATACTTTTTATATTAACTATATTGTCTCTTTATGCTATTTTGAAAACAGTGTTATAATATTTTAGGATAGATTCACTAATAAGGTTTTTCTCTTTAGAAATGTACCTACTTTGTGATGAATCACTGACCAACAGGGACAACATATCTGAGTTTTCACCCACATTGATTTGTGTCTGTGTATATTGCTTCAACCTGTATAACTCCCAACTTTTCCACCTTTGGTAAAAATTGTTCTTTTCAAAAAATTTGCTTTTGACTGGCAGCTTGGTGTTTGTTCAAATCAACTTTCTTAATGTTGCTAGTTGGAAAAATTAGGAGGAAAATCCAAGTTTAATTTCCTAGAGAAGATGTGGTTTGTGTAACAGAGAGTAAGAATCTGAGAGCAAATCCTCCTCTCTCACCTAACAGGAAGAATGAGGACTTTCATAACCAACAAGTGAAAGGATGATGTATTTTCTGTGTCCCATTTATAGGGAAATGCTACGGAATATAGAAATGTATACCCAGAAAAGTTCAATTTCTTCACCTAGAATACCAAAGTGCCTGTAAATAAACATTTTAGTGACATGCTAATAATTCATTAGTTGGGAAATCTTAAAATTCCCTGAAAAGATGATTTTTTTTTTTTTTAGAGACAGGATTTTATTCTGTAGCCCAGGCTAAAGTACAGCGGCACGATCAAACCTCACAGCAGCCTCGAACTCCTGGGCTCAAGCAATCCTCCTTGCTAAGTCTCCCAAGTAGCTGGGACTACAGGTGCAAGCCACCATGTCTGGCTCATTTTTAAAAAAATTTTTGTAGAGAAGGGGTCTCACTATGTAGCCCAGGCTGGTCTCAAACTCCTGGCCTCAAGGGATCCTCCTGCCTTGGCCTCCCTAAGTGCTTGGATTACAGGCATAAGCCATCGTACCTGTCTGAAGAAGTTTTGAAAATCAAGTGGCCTTTCATAAAAGTCTACTTTAGTTCAATAGGGCTTGAGCAGAACGATGATATTTTGTCGTTCATGTCTAAGTACATGGTACATGTCTAAGTAAAATTTGAAATGTTGTAATATTTCTCCCCCACAATAACATTAATTACTTACACAAGCATTTTTTGAAGCAGAGTAAGATAAATAAATTAGCTTTAATAGGGTCATCAATAATAAATTAAAATACTACTCTTTTAATCATATGCAAAAGCAGTCTATATGTGCATGGCATGTCAGAACTTCCTGTATGTGTGTGAGAAGGTGGGCTCTTTCCAGAGGAAGGAAAATTCTGGAGAATCTTGGACCACTTTGGAAAATTTTCCACAAGTCAGCTATACCAGCTCATTTGATGTGTGGCTACTATCAGTCAAGATATGCTAATAAAAGTCTGTGTTTGAAAAAATTGAAATTTGGAGCAGCAAAAGAATTCTATTAGAATTAGGAAAACTATTTCTTAAGACCTAGGTGAATACTGACAGATATAAATGATTCTATGGAATTAATAATTTAATGTTCTTTAAAAATAACTTGATAAATTACCTGGCATGTACTCATTTATCTAAGATTGGTAGCCCCAGGAAATGGGCAAACAAAAGAAGCTCCATCGAGCTTCCAGAAGCATTGCGACATTTGCCTGTGTCTGTGTTTGCTTCCTGGCTCCTGAAGTAGACCAATTCTGGTTCTGTAATTAGTAAAGATCACATGTTTCTTTCTCTAGCCTTTTAATCCTTTAGACATGATAAACCTTCAAAGAAAATGCTTATTAGTCATTATGGCAAAATGATCACGAACAGATTTTGGAATAAATAAGTCTTGGATCAAGTCCTGGCTTGGCCACTTAAATTTATCTGTTACATTAGGAAAATTATCTTATAGCCTTCAGCCACATCCTCATTTGTAAAGTGGAGATGATTTTAGTACAGTCCTCAAGGGGTGGATGTGAGTATTCGGTGCTCACAGATCTGTTATTGAGTAACTGCTCAATAAACTATTTGGGAGTACTTATGAGCTATAGGAATGTGCACAAAAGCTTTTTAGTCTTCTTTTTTTTTTTTCTTCAAAATTTTTTTTAAGTTTTTTGTTTCTTGGTGTTTGGGTTTTTTTGTGTGTGTGTGTTTTTTTTGAGACAGAGTCTCACTCTGTTGCCCGCTAGAGTGAGTGCCATGGAGTCTGCCTAGCTCACAGCAACCTCAGACTCCTGGGCTCAAGCAATCCTTCTGCCTCAGCCTCCTGAGTAGCTGGGACTATAGGCATGCACCACCATGCCTGGCTAATTTTTTCTGTATATTTTTAGTTGGCCAATTAATTTCTTTCTATTTTTAGTAGAGAGGAGGTCTCACACTTGCTCAGGCTGTTTTCAAACTCCTGACCTTGAGCGATCCTTCCACCTAGGCCTCCCAGAGTGCTAGGATTATAGGCGTGAGCCACCGTGCTCTGCCAGCTTTTTAGTCTTTTTAGGATATTCTAAGTAGTCTGCATAGGTGGGACATAGTTCTTAAATAATTAATGACACTTTAATGGCTACAGGGAATGTTTCATATACCGGTTGACAGTCTCATCAGGGAGTCGACGAGATGTACTGGTAGGGTTCTGAAATCAGATTGCTGTAACTCTTATGATCTATGTGGCCTTACCTGAGGTACTAAACCCATTTTGCCTCATTCTCCTTATCTATATAGTGGGAGTGGGAGTGTATCCATCTCACACTATTGTTGGAAGGTTTAAATGAAATACTCTACCTAGAGCCTTGACGGTATCTGCAGAATGTGGTATTAGCTATCACTGTCTGCAAGAAAAAGCATCTGTCAGATAAGAAAGAAACGGCCACCAGGCCTACTGCCTCTCAAGTGAGGATGGAGATGGTGAATATTGTCACTGGCAGCATAAGGCTGTGAGGGGTGTCTCGTCCAGTGGAAAGAAATAGGTAGTTTCCAACTTATTTTTCCCTTTAGGGGAAGATTTTTCTTTTGTTCACCAGTAGTGAAAGACCAAGAGAATTCAATCTGTGCTAATATTTCATAGCTGCAGTACTAAGAAGAGATCATAAGAGGTGGCAAGAAAGGAGATGGCTAGATTGTAATAAATGCAACCAGTGATGCTATGTTTATATAAGTAGTAGGTGATAATACCAAATATCTAGCCCATGCCAGTTTGAAATTAGCCAGTGTTCTCAGCTAGTAAACTGGAATGTGTCCCTTTTCCAACTGGGTGCAACAACTGCTTTTCTTCTTCCTCCTCTTTATCTTCTCCTTCTTGTCCTCCTCCTCCTGTATCTTCTTCATTTATTCTCATGATCACTGTGTCATTATTTGTAACAGCAGAAGGAAGTATGTATCTGGCTACTCTGTTTGGAAACAGAGATGCTGGTATCCCCCATCTCCTCTCCAGTGATTATGAGGGACACTGATAGCTGTATCACCTTCACTGCAGTAGTATTACGGTTAATAAATGCAGAAGGGATGATTGAAATAGAAAATCACCACTTGGCCAACATCCCAATAAATAATTGTTTCAGACAATTAACATCAATGGATGCTAAATCTAGTAACCAACAGTATCATAGAAAAGATGTCTGTATAGTCTGACAGTATATGCCCATAAGATATTTGTTAATTGCAAAGGAGAAAGTAATAACTTTACAGTGGAGAAAACTGGCAGGTGTCACAGTAACCAAGGATTCAAAGTTAGCGTCACCAGTAAGGAGACATGTCAATTTCACACCGTACCTCTGATATGTGCACTGAGGAAGAAACTTCTGTGGCATTGCTGCCCTGAAAATGCATCATGAATTTAATCACAATAAGAGGCAAACTCAATTTGAAGAACATTCTGAAAGTAAAAATAATTGCTCTGGGGAGACTGGAACAAATCATCCCCAGCACATAATACAATCCTGCTTTGCAGTACAGATGTCTTCCAAGTAAATAATTTGAGGGTTTCTGTTCAGCATATAGAATTATTCTAAAGCTTTTGGCAGATATACATGACTATACATATGTCTTAAGTAAAGTCACGATATCACTTATTGCCTTTCCAGAGCAATTTTAGGGTTCAAAATGCCATTAAGGCATTGATTTGTTTTGTTTTTTACATGAGCTGAAAATATTTAATTTGAAAATATTATAGCTATTCAGTATAAAACAACTATAGTGAGGTATAGCAGTAAAGCTTAATTTGGTTTATTTGAAGATCTCTCTCATGATTTTCCCCATCTATCATTTGAGAAGAAAATTGAATTTTCAAAAGATCAAGTTGTTTTTCTTATGTTTGCAATAATATTGGCACTTTGTGAAAGAGGCTTCTCTTCAGGAAGCTGGTTTTCCTTGCCAGAGAAGATGGAGAATTCTATAAAGTACCATCGGTGGCCGCAGCCAGGGTTAGACACGGTTAGGCAGGCACCTGCACCTGCTCGGAGCTGTCTTTCCTGCTCCCTGCTTCTGGCTGGGGGTTCTACTCACCATGTCTTAGACTTCCTCAGTTTAGGACCTTTTGTTCCAAAATTATCTGCTCCTTCTTATCCTTCCTGATGTTCCTAACCTCTGTTACTCTAACTCTGCTCTCAGATATCTATGTCACTAGTTCAAAATTGGGTTTCCTTCATTAAGTCAATAGTGACAAGAAGTGCATTAGCATGTGGGAGCTTCCAAGTCAGGGGTCAATGTATTCATATGCTGATGTGAACAGAACTGATGCATGTCAGAGGCAGTGCGTCATCACTGCATTGGTTTCCTATCACTACTGTAACAAATCACCACCACTGCTTTATTATCTTACAGTTCCAGAGGTCAGAAGACCAGAATAGGTTTCACTAAGCTAAAACGTACATGTCAACAGGATTGCATTCCTCCTGGAGCCTCTAGGAAAGTATCCATCCCTTTCCCTTTCTAGCTTCCAAAGACTGCCTGCATTCCCTGGCTGTGGCCCCAGCCAGCAGCAGCATCTCTCTGACCTCAGCTGGCTTCTCCTCTAACTCCCCTGCTGCTCTCTTTCCCTCGAAGGGACCCTTGTGATTACATTGAGCCTGCCAGAATAACTCAGGATAATCTTTGCTCTCAAGATTCCTGACGTAATCACATTTGCAAAGTCCCATTTGCCATGCAAGAGATATTTTCACAAGTTCTAGGGATAAGAAACTGGATATTTTGGGGGCCATTATTCTGCCTAATATGGTCGATTCACCATCATTATGCAGGAAGGACTGCATAAAGCAACATTGTCAAGATATTAAAAACAACCTACCCTACTCAAGCCCGCTGATGTGCTGAATGTGATTATTATTACTATTCATGCAATAATAGTTTTTAGCTCCATTTCATGTGACTGTAATGTATCATGGAATATCTCTCTGACTAGTTTAAAATATTGTCAGTGGATGGTTTGCTGATTTAAGCTTTTCTCCATCATATTCAAGTACTAAAGCAAAATGCATGAAAACAGTTGAGATTCTAAGGCTGATGAACAATAAAGAATATATTTCCATATTAATCTTATCAGTAGTGAATAGTAGACTCCTAAGGGGAGAATAATATGAGTTTGATTGTTTTGCTGTGATGCTGAACATGGTCATGTTTAGAGAGGAGTTTGATAAATGGGTTTTATAAGAGTGATGTGACCACTATGATAATTGGAAACAGTGGTACTTCCCCTACAAAGTGATGTGTAAAGTACATGTAATACCTCTCGTGGGTAGGAGTCCAAGAGTGACATGAAGAGAACCATTACTTCCTAAGGAATAGGCTGCCGAAAAAAAATTTTATGGCTTGTTGACTGTTACCTTCAGAAAACACAATTCATGTTGCTCTGCTTCTAAATCCCCAAGGTTGTCAATTTGCCTTTTCCAAAGTTATGGATTAGAACTTTGGTGGAGACGGTGCTAAAAACCAGAAACACACTGACCTTGTACACCATCCTGTAGCTTTCCTTCAATGTTTACAGAAAAAGAAGAAAGCTCCAGAATCAAAAAGGCAAGCTCACTGACACCAGGTCTACCAGGGCGGCATTGCTAACCCCACCTGGCTGCATTTGGGATACCAGTCAGATATGGGAGCATCACTGTAAAAGCAGGACCCCAGTCCACCTTTCTTGTTTTCTGTGATTATATAATGAAAAATGTCCATTTGGCATAATTTATCTCTCATTTATGATTTACTATTTTTTGAATCAGAGTTACAATGTTCTGTTTTTTCCAAGGAGATATTTTACGTCCCTAAATAGCACAACATATTCTCAGTAAAGTAATATAATACTATGGCAATCTGGCAAGTAACATGTACTGGAACAGTTAGAAGTTTCTTTTTTAATGAGTATTGGGATATATCTGAAGAGGAAGCATCAAAGAAAATGCAGCACAAATCTGTGCTTTGGAAGATTATAAATCAGCAGAGCTCTGAGAAAATCCATGTTTCTTTCAGATCTTAAAACTAATGATGAGATTATGTGAAATTAGTAAATTGCACTTTTATACTTGTGGAATAGAGAGTATGCCTTGCCTTAAAGTGGGTATTTTGGGATAAAAGCAGTATTGCCTTTCATATTTAAAGTCACTCCTATGTTGATGAGATAAAACCCATCACAATTCCCTTTCTGATCTTTTCTTTGCATTGTTTAGTAAAAGTACATAAGGTAGTCCCTTAAATAAAGATAAGGACACAACAACAGGGGATAATAGATGGTGTGCCTGGAAATAAACAAAACACATAAAGTAGGAAGTTATAAAATGTTTTCTAGCTAATGATAAATAAGGCACATAGAGATGAAGATGTTCACATGTATGACTGTATGTATGGTCGACTCTCCTTAGAATAACGCATTGAACAAATTCAATTAGAAACCATAAGGAGATACTGACATTTTTGAATGAAGGTATTTTTGTAGTCATCATCTTCTAGGTGATGGTCACCTTGTTCTCATTTGTCACCTCTAGGTATAGCATCAAAAACATGAGCTTCAAATAATTCATGAGAATTATTTTTTATCGGTTAGAGATGGATAAGATCTGACTTTAAAAAAACTAAAAAGTAATGTATTAGTGTTTCTTTTATACAAATAGTATAATTATTGTTGTATTAATTTATTTTCCTCAAGAAAGTAAGGAATACTTTTTTAATAATGCGAGATTAGCAATGTATTTAATATGAGAAAATTTATATAGGGAAACCATGTAAACTAATTTATATTAGGGAAATAAAATGACTATAGCTTTAAAACAGTTTAATGATTGTATTCATTTGTGTTTTTTTCTCAAAATTGAAAAAAAAAATTATATTGCCTTTGCTGATTATAAATACATGCAAAATATGTTAACTCTTTGGGAGGAATATTGATATTGAATCCTATAACTATAGTGTCCCAATAACAATTGAAAATATTAATAGAAATAAAAAGTAAGAGGTAAGTGGCTTTCTAGAGCTTAAGCCAAGAGTCACTTCCATTTCCTTTCTTTCTTTTCAAATTTTAAAGTTTTTCAAGTATAAATCCCGCTGGTCCTCAGGAGAGCCAGATGTGTGACATGTAAGTAAATTGTTAGCCCAACACTCCATGGCAAATTGACTTCTCATTTCTTTCAATACATTCAGAATTAACTAACTAATGAATAATTGCATTTGTGGATTACAACAAAAGCTATAAAATTTTTTACTATCAGAGAAATATTTTAATAATTAATTTGCTTATTCCATTTGCCATTGTGATTGATTACATCCACAGTATTTTATAATTTTTTATTAATGAAATATTTCATACATCATACTTATTAAATATTTTGAAAGAAATGACTTAGGATGGCTAAACAAATATATTAAAATCATTGCACCATGTAGTTATTTTATTAGAATGGTAGTTTTCACAGTAGGTCAGGTCCACAGAGTTGAACCCCTCAACAAGAGCTTCCCCTCTGATTCAGTATCCTCACCTAGCAGTTTTCTGATTTGTGTTTGAACTTCGATGATATGAAAACTACTGCCTCCAACAAGAGCCAGTTCTATTTTTGTTCAACTTCATTCTTTCTTATACAAAACTTACATTTCTTTTTCTGTTCACTACAGGATTAGCTTTATAGTGATATTGCATGACTCATGGCCTACATGCAGGAAACTGCCCGAGTTTAGATATAGGCACATATGGTACACCCAATACCGGATATTATATTCAAATATTTTCATTAACAAATATAGCTTTAACATATCTTTAAAATTCTAGAAATTTTTGTAACTAAGGTATTTTTGTTTTAATTTTATCAATTTTCAATTGAGGAATTACTTTTAAAGGAATCCTACAAATCCACAAACTAAAAATCAGAAAGAACTATAAACTCCTTTGAAGAAAAAAATCTACCCACTACACATGCAGTTTAATGAACTGCACTTTGTTTGTGAGGACAGTTAGCTTTACTTCTGAAAGACAAGAAACTTCACTGATGCTGTCATATTATTCATGTATTTGATTTGTGTAGAATTACAATCATATATACTCAGCTTAATTCAAAGTGCCACTTTTTGCTATCTATTTTCCTTCTTCATCTTAGGAAGTAAAAGATAAAATTCGATGTCTGTCAAACAAGTTTTTGGAACAAAGTTAAGTATTCTGAAATGAGACCACTTATTTTTAATTTTAGAGTTTTTATAAATGATTTTTATTTCAATGGTATTATAGTATGTGTATAAGAAATTGATTCTATTATCTATTGTTGTATACAAACTATCTCAAAACTTAGCCACTGGGGAAAAAAACCCAAAACTTTATTATCTCATAGTTTTGTGGGTCAAGAATCAAAAGAGAGAGAGAGGGAGAAAGAGCCCAAACCACAAGCCACAATCGTTTTAGGATCTAATACAGGGAGTGGCATCCCCTCATTCTGCCACATCCTTCTCATTAGAGATGAATCCTTGAGTAATCCCTGCTCACACCCAAGCAAGCGGATTACACAAGAGCATGGGTGCTGGAGGCAGGATTCACTGGCACCATCTTAGACGCTGCCAACTGCATGGATCTTCTCTGCACAACATAAACTAGGTGGATGACTAGAGGCAGTAGCTTAGCTTTACTTGGCCAAGCTTGTAGAGAACATATAGTACCACTATGAATAGAAAAATTGCTTTCACTTATTTAAGCCCATGCATTTTTTAATGTAATAGAGAAGAGATAGAGCCAGAAAGCCATATTTGAATTGTTTAAAATTCTGACATTTAACACCTTGGTGATATTACCAAAGAGGAAGCAAGGAGAACAACAGAGGACTGGAGTGGGGTTGTTACAGCAACATGTGGATCCCAGTGCGTTCCGTAGAAATAAGTGCAACATACACTCTCGTAGATTTTACAGTCCACGTCTAGTTCAGGAAGACAGAAACACAAAGAGTTAAGCATATGAAGGCAAAAAATTAAATATTTAAAACGTACATACAATCAACAAATATTATAGAAATTCAGATATAATAAAATGCATTTGATCTTCTAGATTAATAAATGAAGATGATATTTACTTCTACGAAGGCCTCAGATATCTGTTGGGCAATCTGATATGGTAAATATCTGTGGCTCAAACAAGATCAATACCTGACAGACAGGAAAAGCACTCACTCTGAGAAATTAGCATCAATGTTCTAAAGTCTGGACAAGGGTGAGGGGTCCAACACAAGGATAGTTTTGAGTACCAGATGAAACAGGTTACTCAGAATGTCTTCCAGGCCAGCCTCAGGAAATAAATTCTGCATGATTAAAGAGGATGTCAGAAAGAAAGAAAAGTGCTTAAAAAAAAGAGTTAAACAAAATAATGCATCATTTCATAGATCTGTGTAAGAAATTGAGTAGAGGAGGTGCTGTAATGGAAGATGTGGGGCTGAAGAATGTTGGCCAAGCTGCGGCCATGAGTGCCAGTGTGACGGGAACCCACCCTCACAGGAGAAGTGAGGTCACCTCAACATCAGGTCTCCAAAGGCAGGAAGTAAGGGCTGATTTCTTCTTCAAAGAGTGTGTTAAATAAAGTCTAGTTGAGATAGTACAGTATGAGCCTGGGAAAAGGTACTGTATAAGTCAGTATATAAAGAACACATGTTTGGCATGCCCGGTGGAGGGTGAGGAGAAAAAAAAATGAAGAACACATGTTCGGGAGGGGGGATAGAAGAATTCATGTGTAATGTACAGTTGGCCCTGGAACAACAGGAGGATTAGGGGTGACAGTCCCCTTTCTCACAGTTGAAATTCCCCATGTGACTTTTGACTCCCTCAAAACTTAACTACTAACAGACGACTGTTGATTGGAAGCCTTTACTGATAACATAAACAGTGGATTACCACATGTTTTGTATGTTATGTGTATTACATACTGTATTCTTACAATAAAGTAAGCTAGAAAAAAGAAAATGTCATTTAAATTGTAAGGAAGAGAAAATGTATTTACTAATACTATTAAGTGGGAGTGGGTCATCATAAAGGCCTTCATTCTCCTTGTCTTCATGTTGAGTAGACTGAGGAGGAAAAGGAGGAGAGGTCGGTCTCCCTGTCTCAGGGGTGGCAGAGGCAGAAGAGGTGGAGGGGGAAGGGGGGTTAGGAGAGGCGGGCACACTCAAGGTAGCTTTTATTGAAAAAAATCCACTGTAAGTGGTACCGCACAGTTCAAATCCGTGTCTTTCACGGGTAAACTGTAGTTCCAGGGTAAACTGTAGTTGCAGAAAACACTGGGAAGAAGGTCTTCAACTTCAAGTAGAGGGTCTTAGATGTCAGATATAAAGTTCACCTACACTCTAGAGTTTACGTGTCTAAGCAAGATTTTAGGATTTCTCAATATCATAGTTAGGAACTGTAAAACTATTACTAAAGTGCCAGATCATATTGGAAAATCTAATTTGGGTATCTCTTTCGAAGAATGTTATAGATAATTTTAAATGGAGGGTAACGTGCAAAATTGGTTATCTAATTCCTTCTATATTTACAGGAAAGATAAACTATGATGCCACATAATGAGATTATACAATTTAATTTTCCATGTATTCAAAGTGAAGTGACTGTTACAGCAGCAGTCATTATTTTATTTGAAATATCATAAATATTTTATTTTTATTTTGCTTTAAAAAGTTTCAAGTTTTTCTCCCCCTAGAATAATGAAATCTGCTATGTAGTTAGCAAGATTCATGTGAAGGAAAACTTTCCAGTTTCGCCCACTACTAACCCTAAATCTGTTTCAGTCTGGGGAGTACAGTATGTACTGTCGTTTCCAAGCACAGGAGTCTTTGTTTCACACAGGAAAAAAAAAAAAAAAATCTCTCATTATGGCCCTCATTTTGTCCTTAAGATTTTGGGCATTTTGAAGTGGGCATAAAATACCACAAATTTTTCACCATCTTAAATTTTATATATTCTTTGATTAACTGTTTTAGTCTTTTAATGTGCTAGTTCCTTAACTTCACAATAAAAGAAATGAAGGGAGTTGTTTATGAAGATAGGATATATGTTAGGCTGAAAATTTCATCCATATATTTCCTCTATGCAAATTTGTTCATCAATCTATATTTGAAAACTAAGTTTCCAAAATTAAGTTTAGCTTATGTCAAGTTATACTTAGTAAAGTGTCTTGCAGTTTATTTTGAGAATGCCAGTATTGCTAGGCTATTATTTTTCTTATCCTGATTTTAAGTTAAACACCATAATTTATAATTTGGATTTTTATCTGGCAATAACATTTAAAATTGTATCTTTATATACACTGAAGTTATGAAACACTTGCTTCCAGAACATTGCACAAGGGTAAACACATCTGCAAATATTAATTAAAATGAATATTTAGAATCAGATTATTTTAAAAATTGTATTATCATACCCTGAATATTTAAGATTTCCACTTCTAAGAATTGATTTAACACATACCAACACACACACACACACACACAACATCATGATTTTATAGAAACAGTTATGTGATCAAAATTGAGAAATACATTTTAAGAAAATAATATGCATGTTAAAAGAATAAGTAAAACCTTAGTTTCCTGGTAGTAATGCCTTTGATGACATGTAGCACTACTTCTTTCAAGTGAACAGAAGACAAAATACCAGTATTTGGAGATAATGTAATCTTATCCTTGGAAAACTCAAAGTAATTTAATAAAAATCTGATTTAAAAAATAGAATGGTCTATGATGAGGCTGACTATATAATTAATATATAAAATAAATTTCCTGTATGTATATTGTAATTGGTTACTGAACATGGTGGGAGAAAAATAACCTATTTAAAAACAACAATTAACTTAAAAACAACAACAATTCCCCATAAAAACAACAATTCCCCAACTTAACTTAAAAACAACAATTCCCCATAAAATACATGAATATAAATTTTTAAAATGTCCAAAGGGAAGGAAGGCAAGATGGAAGAAAAGGAAAGAAGGGAAACTACTTCATGCTTCTTACCAACTTAATTCCAGGTGGAACCAATATTCAAATATTTTTAAATGACACCATAAAACTACTAAAAATATATACATGAGTTTTTCCAAATAATTTTTGATGAGGGAAAATTTTTAAAGCATATGATTATGGTAGAACTTATTTTTAATAGGTAATTTTGCCTACATAATATTTTTAAAATAAAATATTAAAGCTATTTCTGTGCTAAAAAAAGTTCTTATTTAAGTGACTGAAAGTTGAATGAAAATTGAAAAAAAAAGGTTTTGCAACATTTACAGTGATCTTGATATTCTCAATATTAGTGTCAATATCTGATCAATGTAACAAGAAAAAGTCTCATATAGAAAAATGATATTTTCTCTGGAAAACAAGGTGATATTCTACAAAAGCATATTTATTTTACTGTGAAAAAGGAAGATTTTATAAATTCAAAGACCCTAGAATGCATTACTTCCTTTTTAAGACAACTTTATTATGCCAGGAGACTGTCTCGTGGCAAAGCTGGTGCCCTCATGTTAGTTAATGGCTGGATCTGCATTTTCTTGAGAGGATAGTATCGTAAATATTCTCAAGGCAACAAATGACTGAACAATTGTCTTATGCTGTGTTACAGCCATAACATAATGTGACAGTGACATGCAAAACACATTAAATATAATATGAACTCAGCAGTTATGACCTGCAGCAGGGGCACAAACATAGCAAACAATTTGCTACTATCCTTTGTGAAAACATATGGTACTAGGAAAAATAATATATCTAGCAATCTGTCAGTTTAATAGTAACACTGCAATGACAGCAACAAGTAAATATTGTAATATGAAATTATCTATGAAATGGCTGACTTGGAGGTAGTTCATGTAGTGGATACCAAAACAGGTTGACTCCTCGGTACGCTTTTTTCATTTTTTTCTTTTTAGTATCACTAATATTAAATTTTTTATTTATTAAGTGAAAGTGATAATAGTATCTGATCCACAGAAGATTAAATGAAACAATTGTCGTGACCTGTTTCGCTGGTGCTTGGTATACACAAATGTTAGGCATTATTATCATTGTTGTTGTTCTAGAGAAAACTAAGGTTCCTGTGGGAAACTATTACCTAAGCATGAGGAGATCTGGACCTACTGGTGTTTCTGTCTCTGTCACTTGAGGTCACAGCTCATTTAGCTGTGAAATTGTGAGTGGAACACATTCTCGCTCTCTGAGTTGTCAGGTTTTTAAAGTGTAAATCAGATGATGCCGGTGGCTTTCATTTTCTTAGGATAATGTAGAAAAAGAGCGGACAGCCTTTGCCAAGCTTGCTGCCCCTTGGCCCGCGCCCTGCCCCACCGAGCTGCTCCCACCTCCAGCCAGCACTGGGGGCCCTCTGCTCTCACTTCCACCCTAGCCTCTCTCCGCCCGGCCCTCCTTTTGCAGCCTCCTTTACCTGGTATTGGTCCCATCCTTTAAAATGTAACTTCTTCAGGGAAGGTAGTCCCCAACCCCACCCCATGATGTCAGGGCAGTCGTGTAGCTCGTCAGGTGGCGGGAAGGGCGGGAGATGCATCAGACCTTTTCTCACCTGTCCAGTGTCCGCCTTTCTTGGAATGAAACGCCGTGAAGAATCAGCCAAGGGCAGCTGCCCATGGCTCCATCTGCAGTGCCCTGCACAGCGCTGAGCATGTGGTAGGACTGAACACCCGAACGTCTGAATGAGGAATAAACCCATATTTCACATCAGTTTAAGAATTCACATTGCACCTTCAGCCTGTGGGCAGGATTATACCAAAGCATTCCCTGGAGAAGAAATGCGACCTGAGCTCTGCAACAAAGGAAAGTCTGCGACCTTCTTTAAATGTCCTTACATATCCTTGAATTTCACATTCCTTTCTGGTCCCTTGTTTATGAGACTTAGCTCAAACCATCCTAAAGTCTTTTTTTATTATTATTATTTCAGCATAATACATATGAATTATTTGTATTCATCATGCAAATGATTAGGTTACATATATTGCCTTTGGCCCACCTGAGTCGGAGCTTCAAGCCTGTCCACCTCCCAGCTAGAGCTCATGGCACCCTTTAGGGTGTGTACATACCCATCCCCTCCTGCCCCTCCCACCTGCCTCACACCCAACGAATGGATGAATGTTCCCTGAAGTCTTGAAAGCTGAGATGTAACTTTGCATTAAAAGAAATATATTTCTTCTACATTCTAAATACGCAGCCTAAACAGATCCTACTCGCTTCCCTATACCTTTCCTCCACTCGTAATGACATCTCCAGAAAGAAGGAAGGAATATGCTCACATTTCATGTTAGGGATGGTAGAAGTATTGAGATAATTACATGTGCTGAATTTGCTAATTGCTGCCCTAACATGAACCATATGTCCCCTGGTTTACCATGGGATCGTTGACCTTAATATACTAATCCAAGTAATTACATTTGGGAACACAGAAACCTCCATTCTTGGATTTTTTAAACATTCTAAGAAGAATCCCTTTTGATGCTCTCAGTGGCATAGCTGAGCTGTTTGCACACCTCATTCCTACTCCTGTTGTCAGTGTGGCTATCCTCTGATCTGTTAGGATGGATTTGCCTTTACAGCAGGCTGTTTTCAAATGCAGACAGCACTTTCTTAGTGCTCTGGAGTTCTAGTGTGAATTGCACAATTTTTAATCGGAGGCTGAACTCCTAATTGGCTGATATTAGCTGCTCAGAAGAAAAGGGAATTTTGGCCGATTGGAGGGGAGAAGAAATGAGTAATCTTGAAGTTTGGTAATGCAGCTAAAGGAAGCTCAAGGGGCAATGAGGACAGAGCACTGTGAGGCATGAGATTTGGGGAGGGTGTGTTGGGAGACTGGATCTATCAGGAGAGGAAAGGAATGTAGTGAAGTGGATGATATTAGATCATTTAAATATTCTTCATGGGTTTATGGAAATCTATATTTGACAGTTAACAAAGGTGAGAGGACCTTGCTAAAAGTACATAATGGAGACTGCACCTTTTAATTTATACTCTTACTATAATGATAAGATACTGTGATAGCTCAGACATGGTTTCTCAATTTTTTTTCTCTTGGAATTGAATGTTTACCATATACCACACCCTCATAATATTAATACATTTTCTCAAGTTATCATCACCACCTAGTAAGGAGTTAGGTAATATCTAGTCATTTTTAGTACTGCCTGGCAATCAGATTCCAATATTTTATTATTATTAGCAAAATAAAAACAAAAAGTAAGGGAAAGAATGATGGATAGTAGCATTTTATAAAGTACATGGTTTCTATGTACTTTTAAAAAAATGTCCTTCAAGTTGGGAAGGACAACTTCAAAAACTACATGGAATATACCTAGATCCAAAACAAAACCTACTGTGTCTATGCAAATGCTTTATTTTAAAATAGTTATTGAAGTTATATAGTCACAGACAACAGTATACAGATGAACTTTTATTGGTGCATTAGGCACTGGGCTCACAGGTTATGTCATTTGCTTCTGTCAACTTAATTGTACCCTCCCACTAGCCACATAACTGGACTTTTCACCTAGTAGGGAAGAAAAATGAGACCAAGTCCTGAAAACAGTTTTAAAAAATGCATTAGAAATAAATAATAGATGTCATAAGACTCAGTTTGTAGCAAACTTATAATTCCTACTGAAGTATACCTAATAGATATTAATGGAATATTTTTGACTTTCTAACATCATCTCTGACATCTGTTCTTATTATTCACTACCAGAATTTGTTCCCTAAACTTTTTGAGCACTTATTGCATGCTTTTTAAATAATTGCCTTTTTTTTTCTTTTTTGAGACAGAGTCTCACTTTATTGCCCAGGCTAGAGTGAGTGCCATGGGCATCAGCCTAGCTCACAGCAACCTCAAACTCCTGGGCTCAAGCAATCCTACTGCCTCAGCCTCCCAAGTAGCTGGGACTACAGGCATGTGCCACCATGCCCGGCTAATTTTTTTTTTCCTATATAAATTAGTTGGCCAATTAATTTCTTTCTATTTATGGTAGAGATGGGGTCTCGCTCTTGCTCAGGCTGGTCTCGAACTCCTGAGCTCAAACGATCTACCCACCTCAGCCTCCCAGAGAGCTAGGATTACAGGCTTGAGCCACCGTGCCCGGCCAATAATTGCCTTTTTAAGAACTGAATTTTTTTACTCTTTAGAATTTGCTTTCTATGGATCAATATTAACCTTAATTGTTTTTTTCAATGCTTTGTGTGACCATTACAATAATTGCTAAGCTATTTATTTTTCCTTTTCAAAAAATAAACCATATTCTCTTATGGGGAAAATTCTTTGAAGCCATCATTAATTCAGGGACTTTATCAAGGGGTCATTAAGAGTGCCAGAATGATCATTTATTTTAAAACCATCCCTATGCTGGAATGGCTAACACAGGTTTCAGGAGGTGCTTTTACCTCTGAGTTGCAAATTCCACAATGACAGAATCCGATTCGAATAATTTTTAAGAACCAAGGAGGAGGAAAGCCTCTATGTGAAGGTGAGGGGACTATTTTGATTCCATGTCTCTTTCAAAAATGTGGAATTTAGAGTGAAGTCACATTTTAAAGTTACCTTTCTTATGACAATGTCAACTTTTCATACTGGTATCTTATAGAAAGTTCCGTAAATAAAGGTCCTTTTTTAAAAGTTTTTATTGATTGTACTCTGAAGCATGAAAATCCAGATAAAAACAACCATTAACACTGATGAATCTTAAGTTTTTCTTTTATACATTTCAAGAGGTTGAGGCATAATTGTAACTCTTTTCTTTTCCCCATTGATAAAACAGTTTTATGACCACGTTTTTAATACTATGAGATTACGGTTATGTGAAGAAAAAATCAGGCTCTGTTAGTTTGGATTTTAAACCAGCTAAAAAAGTGTATAATTTTAATCATAAATACAATATTCCTAAAAGAGGTTTTTGTCACTGATCTTTGGGGCAAAAGAAGGTAGTGGATTTCCTTATGGAAGAACATGCCTTCAGTGCTTAACATCTATTAAAGCGATTGACCACTTTTTCTTCCTGCTCTTGCAGAATTGATTTAGCAACTTGCTTAAGTATTACATTGAACATGTCGTGTAAGCTATAAAAAATGCATTCTTTTTCATCTTCAAGAGCATATTTAAAATGTTGAATTATGTATGTTAAAGACCAAATAAACAGAGTACTGGAGTAGTCTGAAATCTAATGCTACTGTTTTCAGACATGCTAGTTTTTCCCCATGGCCGATCAGTCTGCAGGGTAGCTCTTTACTCAGTGGGGTTCCCACGAGCTGAATATGTGCTCTGTCAGAGCAAGTGCACTAATTTCACAAGAGATCCAGATATGAGGTAACAAAACATTAGCTTGAAAGAGTTAAGTACAAGAATTAGAAACTTTACTTTGAATTGTTTCCATGATCACACCTCTCTGTGTCCAGCCCATAGGGGGTTATGGAAACAGGGTATAAAGCCAGAACAAGAGAGACTATGTGGGGGTAGGGGGTGAACTTTGGGGAATAATATGGAGCACCAGGCCTATGCGTGCCAAGAAGCTGCAATCCATCAAGTCAGGGGTTTAAGAATCTGGCCTGCAGACGCCCAACCTGGTCACATACTGATGGTGAGAAAACTCGAACTTCCAGTAGGAAACTTCTCATACAGTCCTAGCTGAGGCCTGAAATAACTGTTGGGGTAATAGATTATGTGAAAGAGTAATCAGTTGCCCTGGCAGAATTACAGAGTGGCTAGCAATAAGGAAAAAAATCCTAAAAAGTCATTGATTATAATGTTTTCTTCAGAACTTCAGTAGTGGTAAATCCAGATACCCTGTTAAGTGAACATATGGTCAGTTAACATATTTTCTACAACCCTCCTAAAATAAGAATAATATAACCCCATTTATAGGCAAGGAAACTGAAGCCAAGAGAGATAAAATACTTTGCTCAAGCATACAGATTTCTCTTTCAGCTCTAACTTCAAAGCCTTTACTTTTGTGCGGTATCTCTCAATGAAAATGTATCTCAATGAAGCAGAATGATACTTTTAGTTGACATTCACCTAAGTTAAAACAACATATCAACCAAAATATAATCCAAAGAAAACCAGAGGATACCGTGAGGCATGGTATTGGTTATCTATTGCTTCATAATGAATTGACACAAATTTAGCGCCTTAAAAACAACACTCATTTATTCTCTCAGAATGTGTGTGGACCAGGCTTCCAGGCACAGCTTGGGTAAGTCCCCTGCTCTGGATCTCTCCAAGACAACATTCGAGAGGTCAGGCATGGCTGTGGCCTCATTCGAAGGCTTGACTGTGGAAGGATCCATTTCCAAGATCTTTGGTTGTTGGCAGGATTCAGGTCCTTGTGGGTTGGTTGTTGGACTGAGGCCCTCAGTTCCCTGCTATCTGTTGGCTGCAAGCTTCATTCAGCTCCTGTCACATGGATCTCTCTAACATGGCTGATTGCCCCATCAAAACCAGCAAAAGAAAGTCTCTTAACAAGATTGAAGTCACTACCTTATGAAACCTGGAAGGGACCTGCCATAGCCTTGTTAGGCCAGCCCACGTTCAGGAGAAGAGGACTACACATGGGCATGAATACCAGAAGATGAAGCTCATCGGGGGCCATCTTAGAGAGTCTGTCCTCAATAGATTTGGGGAGTAAAATGACTTTTTATAAGAAATGGCAAGGGTGAAGAGATTATTCAGCATGATGCTGAAATAAATAAGTGATTTAATGAAATAATTAGGAGAAAAATTAAAAATCAAATTGTGTAGAAAGTCTTTCTTAACTCCAAGCTGTCCAACATGAGTTTGATTATGACTTTATTGCTATCCTAAACATATTATGCAATCATATATTTGTAGCCACATGCATTAGAGCTGATTGACAATTATTACAGCAGGAAAAGAAATTCAACATTGTTTCTTTAATATAACAGCTCTTTCAGTTAGGTGAGTATAATGTGTTAATATAAATGGTCTGTTTATTTCAGAGATGCACAATATTTTTTTCTTTGACATGGAAATGAGCAACTCTAGAGAAAATTCTGTCATAGAAAAACCATTTGGCAAAAAAAAATTTTTTTTGCTTCATTTTAACTCCAGTATTTGTTGTGATAAAGATATTTCAGGTTTGGTTTTTAAAAGGCAGCATAGTTAATAGTGGATAAGAAAATTGAGTTCTTTTAGCATTCCAAGTTTGACCTTGGGTTCCCTATGTTCAACAAAGATTTCCACGTTGTCCAAATTAGAATATAGTAATGCCCCCTTATGGGGTGGGAAATACGTTCCAAAATCCCCAGTGTATGCCTAAAACTGGGGATAGTACTGAACCTTACATATGTTATG
Organism: Mirza zaza; assembly: GCA_008750895.1. Classification (NCBI taxonomy): domain Eukaryota; kingdom Metazoa; phylum Chordata; class Mammalia; order Primates; family Cheirogaleidae; genus Mirza; species Mirza zaza. The sequence continues at coordinate 31,686 of VSMD01062931.1, read as the reverse complement.
GTTTTTCTATGCTATAAACAAAACAGCTACTAAGTAACTAGCAGGCAGGCAGCATATACAGCATGGACATGCTGGACAAGGGATGATTCACGTCCTGGGCAGAACACAGCAGGACAACACAAGATTTTATCACAGTATTCAAATTGGCACAAGATTGAAAACGTATGAATTGTTTATTTCTAGAATTTTCCAATTAATATTTTCAGACCATGGTTGATGGCGGGTAATTGAAATGTGGAAATCAAAACCATGGATATGGGGGACTGCTGGGTACACAGGATGAAGATGTCATTTATACATCAAAGTTCTTAGAGCCCATCTGGGCAGAGTTGAGCTATCAGGTACCTATTAATGCCACTGGGGAAGGAGTGCTTATGTGGGATCTTATCTAAACTGATCCAGTTGTTACTTTTGAGCACAGTGATAGATCAAGGTTTGTTTGAGAAACTATGTTGTCACAGAAGACTGCAAGATATTTATAAGGATTAAAAAGTGAAGTTTATTAACTCAATGCAAGTTAAATAAAAGACAAATTTTAATTAGTCTGCATTATTTTTCCTAGAGTTCTAAAAGGGAACAATTCAGAGCAAAGATGAGATATGTATTTTAGAAAAATTAAAGAGAAATCTAGAATATTTGATTGACCATATAATTTTTCTTGCAATTTTGAGAATAATAGAGGATGTTAGAAATATATAATTTAGAAAAATATGTATGTGTTGACCAAGTATTTTATTATATCAATGGACTTAAAAGGTATATACAAAAATAATTTTTAATAAAATTTCTTTCATTTATTCCAAAAATAAAAAGTAACAAAATTTATGCATATTAAAATAAAACAACCCCCTAAAGAAACTTTACATGAATCATCTCAGCATTAAAGAGTAAACTTAGGCCTGGCGCAGTGGCTCACGCCTGTAATCCTAGCACTCTGGGAGGCTGAGGCGGGCGGATTGCTAGAGATCAGGAGTTTGAAACCAGCCTGAGCAAGAGTGAGACCCTGTCTCTACTATAAATAGAAAGAAATTAATTGGTCAACTAATATATATAGAAAAAAAAAATAGCTGGGCATGGTGGTGCATGCCTGTAGTCCCAGCTACTCAGGAGGCTGAGGCAGTAGGATTGCTTGAGCCCAGGAGTTTGAGGTTGCTGTGAGCTTGGCTGACACCACAGCACTCACTCTAGCCTGGGCAACAAAGTGAGACTCTGTCTAAAAAAAAAAAAAAAGAGTAAACATAAACAGAATGATTATTCTTGTTACATTTTCATATACTTTTAATTGCTACATTGGCCATATCTCTCCCAAATACTGTGTCTCTCTTATTTTGCTAAATGTTTCCTAGTTTTTTTAAAAATAATGTCATGCAATGTCATCAAAGATATATTTTACATTTTCTTGCTTTATATTCACAAAATTTGAACATATTGGCTTGTTCAATTAAATCTGACCATACTATATTATTTGTATCAAGAGGAACATCTTTATAGGTGCTGAGGTATCTGGAAAATTTAGAGCAAATTTTGCTAATTGGAGGTTATTTTCAATACAACTTTGTTTAAATTTAAATAGATAAATATTTGAATGCAAACATTATCAGATTTTTAAGATTCAATTTATTGAATCTAAAAAGATTATTTATCTTTGAAAAATATTTTTGTAACAAAATTTATTAATCTGCCCTTATTATTATTTTCAATAATTTTGCTAATTTTAAATGCCTCAAAATTATGTTTTCCAAATTTCATGAAATTTTGGTATAGATTATAAACTTATCCAATTAAAAATAGTTCCTTCAAAAGATTCTTACTATGAGTTGAGATATTTAAAGACTCAACACTAGAATATCAAAACTAAATCCTGAAAAATATTTGAACTATTGTCACATTAATTTGTTCAGGTTAATATGTTCTGTTTCTTTCTTGCTTTTGTAAAGGAATAGTTCTATTTTTCCTTTTGAAATACTCTATTTTTAATTACTAAGAACCACTAAAAACATCAGAGGCTGAAAGTTTTTGGTAAATTATTTATTGAATAATTTGACTGAAAATTTCCTGTTTATTATGAACAAATGTAACAAAAGTATAAAGGCTTTATTTTCAAAAAAATTTCAATACTGTTTAGTAGTATACTTGAAATAATTTACAAAGTAGTTCTTCAAAAGCTAAAATATTCCTAAAACTTGATAGATGGGTAACTTTACATAAATTGCCCAAAAATGGGAATTTAAAAAGGAGTTAATATATTTTTTAAAAAAACAAGAATAACAAATATTTCACTATTAACAAAATTAATTTCGAAAAGCCTTACTTTGATTCCATGAATTGATTGAAAAAAATCAAATCACTATTAGAACTGATTTTTAATTTGAAACATCTGATGATACTAATGTTGTTATAAACATTTAAAAATATTAACTATTGGTGATCTACACCTTAAAATCTCACATTAGGAATCAAGGAATTAAGATTAGGGCTCAACCTTGTCCTAAAGCAATAGTTCTCCAAGTGTGGTACTCAGACCAGCAGCATCAACCTGAAACTTAGAAATACAGCTTCTCAGGCCCCAGCCCAGACCTCCTAAATTGGCAGCCCAGCAGTCTGTGTTATCAGAAGCTTTCTAGATGCTTCTGGTGCATGCCTAAGTTTGAGAACCACTGCCAAAAATTTAAAAGTTGAAGGCCATCTCTTCCTTGTTGAGATTTATTCTCTAAATGCAAATTATTCTTCAAGTTTGCTTAAGATAAGCATAATTACATAGGAAAAAGCTTAACCATCAAGTAAATCATCTACTATTAAAAAATCTTTGCTATTCTATTGAATAATCCATGCCTAAATTTGCATAAATAGTTAACAAAAGACTGAATTCATATATGTTAATATGTCTAGTTGTGTTTGATCTAAAAATTAGATGACTGGTGAATCATTTATTAAACAATTACATTCATGAGACATACAATTCTAGGGTTGAGGTATAAAGTAAATATAATAGTAAGTGAATGTTATAGCAGACAATTAGCAAACCTTTAATTCTAGTGGCATTTTTATTATATACTATGGTCTTGTCAGATTATTTAAAATGAAAGCTTATGGTCTTGTAAAAAGCATTATAATGAAATGACTTTAGTTACTAGATCATTTTATGTAAATAATTCACTCTTGCAACAATAGGGTACATAGAATGCTGTGATTATTCCATAGCTCCTTGTTCTTTTCTGCTTTTGTTTGTTTTAGTTTGGTCTTTTTTTATTATATTTTTATAAAGAAATAACAGGAAAAGTTAAATAGACATTTTAATAGAAATTAGTGCTAGGAATTAGGGCATTCTGCTTCTTATTTTATTCTTGGTAATGCATCTCAAGATTTTTCCCATTGCTTTAAACTCTGAGATGGGGTGTGAAGATCTGGATTCTTCTAGGAAATAAGAAACCAAGAAATTTGGATCAACAAGCGTTTTACAGGTAAAAATATCAGGATAAATGTATCATGATGATGACCTGTCAGAAAGTACACAATGCTGGAAAATCTATTTCTTGGAATACTGGAGGAAAATATGCCTTGCCTGGCCAGAAACCTAGATATCCAGATACAAGAAGTGCACGGAACTCCTGGGAGACTCAATGTGAAAAGGCAATCACCATGTCACATAATTATCAGACTGGCCAAATTAACATGAAAGAGGCAATCCTTTGAGCAGTAAGATGAAAACAACACATAACTTATAAAGGAAAACCTATCAAACTAACTGCAGACTTCTCAACTGAAACCCTACAAGCCAGAAGGGACTGCGGACCCATCCTCAATCTACTAAAACAGAATAATGGCCACCCTAGAAATGTTTACCTGGCAAAACTAAGCTTCATCTACAAGGGAGAAATAAAGACTGTCCCAGACAAGCGATCACTGATGGAATTTGCAAAGACCAGACCTGCTCTGCAGGAAATATTCAGACCTGCATTATATGCTGAACAGCATAATAGACACTCAACAAAGTAAAATCATGTAGGAGTTAAAGTCCAGAACCTGGATTCCACACTGGCTCAAGAAGTAAAATAAAACAATAAGAATTTACCCAACAATATGAACAGAAATCTACCCCAAATATCAATCCTCTCAATAAATGTGAATGATTTGAATTGTCCACTGAAGAGATATAGACTGGCTGAGTGGATAAAAAATTACAAGCCAAGTATCTGCTGTCTTCAGGAAATGCAGCTAACTCACAAAGATGCTTTCAGACTCAAGGTCAAGGGTTGGAAAACAAACTTCCATGAGAAGGACTGGGGCTTCCTTTGAGAAGGACTGGGGCTGAGCCAGCAGGACAGCTACCTTTATCTTTCATCAACTGGATTGATTTATCTAAGGCTGTGCATGTGTGTGGGTGTGTGTGCATTATTTGTTTTGTTTTAGTTCTGAGTTATTTAGGGAAGTACAGTACCAGTTAGATGAATTATGAATGTTGAACATCTCATTTTACGTTGAGTGTTTTTTTGTTTATGCCAAAGTGCTCATTTGTATGAAGACACACACACACACACACACATACACACACTCATGTTTACATAAAAGGTTCAACAACATTTCTCTCCTTCCTAGAGTATGACATAATACATATCTGTCTTAGGTTATACATTTTATATACAACCCACCCACCTTCATTTGTTTCCCAAAAAGCCAAAGGTAAGGCTGCCTCTGAAATTCTTATTCCAGTCTCTTGTGTCTGTCATCTCACTGAGACTCCAGCTTCAGCTGTAAGTATGATGCATGCAATCTATAGCTGTATTGGTTGTACCGGAATTATGATTGAAAGAACTGTGCTTGCTGTGACCTACGGCCATGTCCCTCATGAATATGATCATCAGGCCTGGGAATGAACAGTTTTAAGCACCACTGTGAATTTCTGCTCTAAACAAGAAAGCTGTTTACAATGCCCTGGATCCAGCCATGCTTGTATATAGAAATGCTCAGGGCCATCACTAAGGAAATCCATATATTCTAATCTATAAAACATTCAAAGAGAATTACTTTGCTTTTTCTATCTCACACAGTTGGATGAATGTATTGCTTATATTTTCCTAACCACTTTTTATTCATATAACAAATATCTCTTAAGTATTAACTATCTACTGGTCATTGTACTATGTGTGGAGGGATACATCACTGATCAAAGCATTCATGGTTATCAAGTTATTTACTCTGAATGAAGATCAAGTTTGCTCAACATCAATAACATATGGACATAATTTGTATTGTGAACAGCAACAAATAAAAATAAATGAATTTCCAACCTAGCCAAACCTATTAGGTTTATTTACTTATCCCACCCAAGAAAAATAACAGTAAGAACCACCATTTTAAAATGTTTTCATACTGTTTCCAGAAGCATCCAACAGAAGATATATTAATATTAATATATATTCTTGTGTAATAAAATTTACCTTGTCCAGTTATTCTATATTTCTTGGGGGGGGGTTGGTGTTTGTTTATGGGTGAATTAGTCACCATTGGCAATATTTAAAATTTGGTGTCTCTTTTTCTGGGTTCAAGGAAAAAATCTTTCTTTTCTGAATCCATTGGATAACTGGGAGAAATATGAACTTTACCAATGTTAAGCTTTTGTGGTTAATGATCTGGATAGCTAAAAAAGTAAGAAAATATGTAAAAGATAATCATTTTATAAGGAGCTACATTCTATACTTCTCCATTAAAAATGGGTTTCTAAAGGTAGAGAGTGTGCCCTTTACCCACAAATTCTTTTTTTGTAAAGGACAATGAGGATGAAGTATGAGTTGCCCATTATTTCTCTGATTCAGGAACACTGTCATGCTGGTGAAGGGAGAATGAATAAATATCAGTCAAGTTCATCTGTAACAGAATCAATTATGTAACAGCATATTAACCACTCCAATTTTAACCACTTTTCAAAATGACCATCATTTATATTATAAGGCTTATATGCCAATACCTGGGTTATTTTTAGGATGCTAGAATTTTCCAAACACAGGGAGGTATATTAATATTAAACATCAAAGTAACTTTTTTATTGTCCTCCTTTTTATGACCACGAGTTAATCAGACTAGCACCAGGGCTTAGGTTCCTAGGGCACAGAGTTGTAAACCATAATAGATTATTTTATTTAACAAATGTGGAACAAAGGGATGAACTCAAGGCCATGTCTCTGGGGAGCTCCAAAAATCAGAGTGTAGGAAACTACACGTTAGCACTAAGTAATATCCAAATGGGGATGGAAACTCGGACAGAGTGGGAAACACACTGGACACAATAAGAGTAGAAACCTGAGTGATTGCCTCCAAGAACAAGATGTGCCTGGCAATCATTTTGGTATTACATGTTAGAAGTATCACGTGAGTGCAGTGAGTTTGCAAAGCATTTCAAAGTCCTTGTCATAGTTCCCTGGCATTCCATGAATGCGATTTTATCTTAATGTCAGGAACATACAGAAGAAAGATTGAGTCCTGGAATATTTCTAAGTATTTTCTCCTCCTCATGGTCTCTTAGACCCAGAAAAGGGAAGAAAAATGTAAAGGGCAGGAAGAAAACAACCAGCTACTGGTGCTGCATGGAGTTGGCAAGATAAGTAGACTCTTGGGGACGGACTCTGGAACAGCAACTTCAGGAACGGTGCCCTTGAAGCTTCCCTATGGGATGGCTGGCTCAGTGCTCAGAAGTTATAGGTTCAAACTACAACCTTGAACACATAGTGCCTGTTGTTAGGCCTTCCACCAAGGGTAGTGTTCTATCCTCTAAATATGCCCTCAGGCCACCTTGCTTCCTTTGGCCTCTCCCATGAGTTTAAGTAATTTTATATACATATTTATTTTATGAATATTATATTAATATATACATATGTATACACACATAGTCTAACATCAATCAATAAATTAATATCAATTTCCTACTTTGTAATCTTCATGCAGAAGTCCATTTTTCACACACACACACATAATTCATAGAACTCCTGAAGTGAAGGTGTGAACAGTGTAGATTCTGCTGAGAAACTCAACAGTGGAAAAGACACTTACTCTCCTGGTATTACTGTACTTATTCTCCTGGTATTATATGAATACAGTTTAGGGAGAAAGGCACCATGGCACTGCAGTTCTTCCAGTAAGTGCTAATGATGTGCTTTTTCAGAATATTTTCTATGAGTGCTGTGTGGTATTATTATCTAACTCTTACTTGGCCTTATCCGAGAGGCTTGTGTCCATGACACCTTGTCGTCCACTCACTGCTGTGATGGTCATTTTCAGTTATTGTGCTCACGATGGTCAGTCAATAGCAGCTCAGTCTCTGTAAATGCTGTAAGCATTGGAATGAGATATAGATACTGGATAGGGCATGGTATGCGTTCTTCTTTGCAGCACAGCTGTGCCTGTTAGAGTACTAATAGTGCAGAGCTTCCCTGAGTGTTTCCTGTTGCACTTAGAGAACTGAATGTGGAACTGGCCTTAGGAGAGATCTTTTGGTAACATGAAATATTTTCATTATGGGCTGAATTGTGTTTTCCCCAAACCCATATATTGATGTCCTAACCCCCAATGTGACCATATTTGAAACTAGGGCCTGTGCAGAGGGCATAAAGGTTAAATGAGGTCATAGGCCACCTAATCTGGCAGGACTGGCACCCTTATAAGAAGAGGGTGAAACACACCATGTGACGACACAGTGAGAAAGTGGCAGTATGCAGCCCAAGAAAAGAGCCCTCACCAGACTTTGACCCTGCTGGCACCTTGGACTTGGACTTCCAGTCCCCAGAACTATGAGAAAATAAATGTTGGCTATTTCAGTCACCCAGTCTAAGGTATTTTATATGGTAGCCTGAGCTCACTAAGACAAAGTCCTAAACTCCAGTACCTCAGAATGTGACCATATTTGGAGATAGAGTCTTTGAAGATGTTATTAAGATAAAATGCAGTCATTAGGGTGATCCCTAATCCAATATGATTTGGCATTCTCATAAGAAAAGGAGATGAGAACATGTTCACAGAGGAAAACCATGTGAAGACCTGGGGAGAAACTGGCCATCCACAAGCCAAGGAGAGAGGCCTCTGGAAAAAATCCAACTCTGCTGACACTTTGATCTGTGATTTCCAGCTTCAAGATCTATGAGAAAATAAATTTCTGTTTTTTAAGTCACCCAGTCTCCAGTACTTTGTTATGGCAGTCCTAGCCAACTAATACTGTTTCAGAGACAATTACAAATGTGCTGCCCAAAAGAAGCAACAAAGACATAAGGAGGTAAACTTCAGAAAGATATGCCCGTGACTAGGCGGTGACAGATCTCAAAGGCTTAGTGATTTAGTGTGTGGAGCCTCAAAGGGAAATATTAACATAAGGAGGTCCTGTTTTGCCTACATCTTCCCAGGAAGCTCTGAATAGATGCCAGGAGGTTTACCATTTGTCTTTTGTCCGTGTCTGTGCCCTCAGTGAGGCTGTTACTGCCTTTGTCATGTGGAAGATCTTGACTTTTACTAGAGTCACCCCCAGGGCTGACCTGGTGAACATGGCCATGAGTCAATTCATCAACCACGACAGAGGGTAAGAGTATAACCAGTGGAATCAGTTCATTTACTGTTATCAATAAGATTATCTTGGTTTTAAAAAATCGACTTTCAACTTACTGCAGCCATATATACAAAGGCAACCAGTATTTAGTAATTATATTAGTTAGTCTTGTCATATAGAAACTGGTCTTCAGAACATTTTAACATTCTCATTTCTCACGTTGGTCCTCAAAAGCCCATTAATTTCTTTAGTGGGGGACACGATACCTTATATTTGGAGCTCTCTCCTAGCACCTTGCACATAATGGGAAGTCAAACACATGCTTGATTTAGGATGCACAGCATCCCTGGATGCCCCCAGTGGAGTTCACCACTGGTCATGTCTCCTGCCACTCTTCTTGGCCATAAGCAAAATACCAGTGGAGTTTGTTTTGTTCTCCTTCCTCCTTTCCTGTTTCTGGCTTTTGTTTCTTTTCCTGTTACTCCTTCCAGGCCATCTTTTGGCTGCCAGTGTCCACCCAGGCTGACCCATACATTTATTGGCAATGCCCTATTGTCCATAATTATGTCATTGTTATTATCCCTTGAAAAAGTCACACTATTGGAGGTATTTTCATGAGAAAAAGTCTCTAATCATGGAACTTACCCTGATGTTTTAATAATGTTAACAATATATCTTTGCAGGTGTGTTTTTACTTGATAAACAAATGTTCAAAGAAACATTGCTTAAATGAAATTAAACTATACAGCATCACCAGCCTTGCTACGCTGGTAATCAGAGAGATTGTCCATACATGAGCCTCTTGGGAACCCAGTCCACACCTTTGTCTTAGCTTAACTAATAACAGCTCCCCCTTTCACTCTCAAATGTATCCCAATTTGAATGATAAATTATATGGTTACATCACACATAGTCTATACATTTACAAGTGAGTTTGACACCAAGAAAACACCCTATTATTTTCAAACCGTATTTATTTTAAGTTGATGAGATTTTCTCCAAGTACATTAGCTATTCATTGCCAGAGTTAGTCTGAAAGCTGTAGAAATATTTCCCAGTATTATTTTAATAAGTTACTGAACTAGTGACTTCTAATAAAATGGAGATTACAGTTTTTAATTAATACCTTCCCATGAGCATCCACAAAAATAGTAACTTAGTAGATTGAATGCTAATAAGGAAAGGGGTGATACCACTTACTAAAGTGCTTAGTACAAAACCGAGAAGTAGCTCCAGTGTTGACATTATGCGTGTGTTACATTATCACAAGATTCTCTTCAGTCTGGACTGCAGTTATTCACTCCCTGGCCATTTTAATGCTACCTTCTCAACCATCAATCTCTACATTTATTATGTAACAATTTACTTTTTATCGTTTTAGCCAAACATCTTGGAAAGTGCCTCTTCTTCATTTCTTTGTCATTTGCGATGGTGAAAATTCTAGAGGGAGAATATTGTATGTCTTTTTTTATTTTTATAATTTTGATTTAAACTACACATAGTTATGTAGAAATAAGATTTTATATTGAAGACAAAATGTCCTCCCAAGTCACCTTGACTGAATTCCATTATTGATTTCTCTTAGGTAGCTTTCAGAGAATTATTTTCGTTGCTGTGGCTAATTTAATTATCAATAACTGTTGCTGGGAGACATAAACATTAACATAATCCCTGTCCTTTTCTTTTAATTGAGCTATTTCATTTTATTCATCTTTGTTTCTCTTCCGTTGAGGGGAGGAAGCTATGGGCCCATTGAGCCATGGAGTGATTGAAAATTAAGTATCTCCTTCCCCATGAGACGCTAGATATTTTGTTTCAGGTCACATAGCAAGTTAATTGTTCCAGCCCCACAGGGAAATCCTTTATTTCCCCACTGTTTAAAAAAAGTATTGATAAGTTTGAAAAATTTTATAAAATCTGGATAAATTCCCATGAAACCAAATTACTAAACCAGATGACCTAAAACAGTGGGAAATTCTCTTCCTCCACATTCCTAACAAAAATACTCACATTTAAAAATAACTCCAGAATTTTTGAAAGCTGAATAAGATATAAATCAAAGTTAAGGGATCTTCTTCTCTCATATAACTTTTTATAATAACTAAAATATCAGAGCAAACCTTCAGTCTCTTTAATGGATTTATTTAGCATGGATAACAGAATTTTGTGACTTTTTTCCCCTCCCTCCCTTATGTTCCTCTGCACACCAACATTCTTTCAGTTTTCAAAAGGAGCCTTTATCTGTCTCTTCAATACCAATCTCACCCCCCCTCCATCCTTGGGCCATGGATGGACTCATTCCCACTCTGGTTAGATCCTTCTTGCAATCTCAGTATAACAGGATATTAAAATGGAACTCTTTCACCTGGGGTTCCGCCAACAGCCCAAGACAATAGTTGCCACCTAATAAACTGAGATAGTAGACCACACATACAAATTTTGGAATGAGACAGTGCCAAATGGGCTTTGAGATGCTGATTGACCAGGCATCCCCAGTCTATAGAAGAGGGTGGCAAGATCAGGTTATTGCTGGGGATTACACACATGCACACTACACACACATATATATGTAGACAAACACACACACGCAGTCTTGGAGAAGAATCTTTGATGTACTATAAGTTCCATCCCTACTGCAAAAGTCCCCTGTTCCTCATTTTCCTCAATCCAGGAAAGAGAAACTTTAGTAAGGTAACACAGAGAGACACTGATGTCTCCCTTATCTCAGGAAATCTTTACAATGAAGGCCTGTCTGGCCACTGCTCAAAGCAGAGCCAAGGGGAATCGCCACATGAGTGGGCTGTCTCTGCTATCTGAATTCGTAAGGACAAGGATGCATGAGTGTCTAGCAGGGGGCTTGTGCAGGAGATAGCAAGCTCAGGATTGCTTTAGATCCTGTGAACTGGAACAGCTTGGGGACAGAGAGTGCTGTGCAAAGAAGCCAAAGGTGCTTCCAGGTACCTGAGGCTGAGCAATAATTCATAACCAGCCAGGTGTGCTGCTGATGCCTTGGCCAGGGTGAGGGGCCCTAAAGGGAGGAATTCTCCAGGGATTAGAAAGAAAAACAATCTCTGAATATTGTGCAAAAGCACCCATGAAAGGAAGACCCACTTCCAGCCCACTTGCCCTGCTTAAGGGTCTGAATGGGGAAACAAGCAGTGCCAGAAAAGAAGAAGGCAAGGCTAAGAGGCAGGGAGCAGTCTCAATTTCAAATAAAGTTTGACAGTCTTTGGTATTACACAGGACTAGGCAATTTCATGCCTGAACTGAGACCGTTACTTGAAGTGGCAAAGTGTCCAGAGCACTTTTCTATCATCTGAGAAGGAGGAGGTACTTCCTGGGACCCAGGCTGGATTTTATCCCCAGAGGTGGAAAGAAATCACATGGAGGACATTTAAATAGTCAGAGAAGAGAAGGAAAATGGTCACTTTCCAATGCCATCCCCAAGTACCCTAACCGTTCAGAGTAGTGGTTATATCAGCTTTGATGTTCCTTCCTCCACACTTTCTTCCCAGAGTTTAGTATGATGCCTGGCACATAGTAGATGCTCGATATTATTTTTGAAGAAAGGTAGAATGCAGTGATCAGTCTCTATCTTTCTTTTCATTCTCTAAAAAGAAGCCTCTATTATTGTCATTGTCATCATCATCATCATTATTTTCTTCTCACTGTAGATCTACCTTGGCTTCTGGTCTTTGGATATACAAAAGGGATAGTTTTACAAGTACCCGCTAGATGTCTGGCTGTCCTTTCCTTGTGAAATCTGACAATTACTTAATCTCTTTAGGATTTTCACTCTCTTCTGTGAAATGTCAACATTGTCCAAGCTTGGCCTTGGATAGTTAGTAACAATGTTAACCTTTCCTCAAGTAAATTCTAAAACCACTGGTTTATAAAAATTGTTGCCTACCTGTTACTATTCTAATGCTTTTGTGTTTTACATCTTATTTCTACATCAAGATACTTAATTTATCCAGGAATTCAAAAGATTGTAAGCTTTCCAATATCAATTTCTGTTTCTGACCAAAAAGGAATAATTATTTTGAATCTTCTGCAAGGGGATATATTTTATTACCAAAGTGGGCCAACCATTAACTTTATCCGAATTGTAAGATGAGTAGAGAATATATTTAGGAAAAAAACTCAAACCTAGGGGTCTTACTCTTGTGTTTAAACATCTGACAAGGCATATTGTAGAGGCAATAATTAAGTAATAATTGGGCTATTAAATCCAATTCTTAATTTTTTACAGCAACTGTCACATCAAATTACTTATATGTTATAAATTTAGTTCCTTGAAATAATTTTCCTTTCAGTAAGTATTAATTGAACAGTGCTAAATGCCAGGCACTGCTCTATGCAGCTATGGTAGATACATCTGTGGACGGAACAAACACAATCTTGCCTTCGGGAGTTTACATGCTAATGTGTGTGGCTATACAATAAACCATGAAGCAGCAAATAGTTAAATAAACTAAATACCATTTGTGTTAATTTGCTAGGGCTGCCATAATACGGTGCCACAACCTGGGTTGCTTAAACAACAGAAATTTATTGTCTCACAGTTCTGGAGGCTGGAAGTTTGAGATCAAAGTGTCGGCAGGGTTGACCACTTCCAAGGGCCACCCAGGCCCTCTCCTTGGCTTGTGACTGCTCATCTTGCTCCCTGTGTCTCTTCATACCGTCTTCCTTCCAAACATGTGTCCACATTTCCTCCTTTTTCTTTGAGGTTTTATTTCTTTTTTTTATTTCAGAATATTATGGGGTACAAATGTTTAGGTTGCATACATTGTCTTTGCCATGCCTGAGTCAGGGCTACAAGCGTGTCCATTCCCCAGATGGTGCGCACGGCACCCATTAGGTGTGGATATACCCATCCCCTCGTCTCCCCGCCCACCTGCCCGACACCCGATGAATGTTACTACTATATGTGCACATAAGTGTTGCTCAATTAATACCAATTTGCTGGTGAGTACATGTGGCGCTTGTTTTTCCATTCTTGAGATACTTCAGTTAGTAGAATGGGCTCCAGCTCCATCCAGGATAATACAAGAGGTACAACAATTCTTGACATGTTTTTTCTTGTTGATTGGAAAGCTCTTGCTATCTCTGTCATGGTGGGTTAAAGCACAATCCTTTCCCAGGTTACAGCAGTTTATGGGCTGTGATGCTTGTCCCTTTTCCTTCTTCCCCAAAATTCTGTGTGTTGTGGGGAAGCTAGAGCTAGTCAGCCACCATTGCCTCTGAACACGTTTTACCTTTTCTTAATGAAGTGCACTTATTTAACAGGCACTCATTGTAAAACCTGCAGCGTCTCTATCCAGGGAAAGAGTTTTTTCTTTAGGTCATAAAATCTTGTGTTCAGCTATACCTGATTTGTCTTGTATGGCACAGAGGTCTTGTTTGGAATGAAATGTTTATTTTCTCAGATATATAGGGTCATTCTTCCCAATTTCTTAAGTATTTGAAAAGAAGCAGTGTTAGGACAAATAGATGAATAAGAATATAACATAGATCTATGCATGAGCATGGCTTCCTAGTCCAGTGAGTTTTACAGTCTTCAAAGTAGTTGAGAATGGAGCTTTTAGCATCAGGCTTTTGAAAAATAGAGCTATCCAAGCCTTTACATCTTGGTACAGTACCCTTGGTCAATAGACATAAAGTAATCTGGGTGATAAAATATACATGATAGCTTTTCTCTTGCATGAGCTCAGAGTTGGAAAAACATCTATTTTGAGTGTATTTCAAATGATCTATTCATATGTTATAAATGATTAAGTACTATCAGAGAAGTTCCAGGAGTATTCTGTTATGCCTCTGATCCTTTAATAACTAGACCAAAGATTAGCAACCTGTTTATTTCTGAGAGCCAGTTGCAAGGGGTGGGGGCAGTGGACAAAGGCTGGTGCTGCTGACTTACTGCAGTGTGCACAGAGAGAGCTGCTGGGGAGGCGAGGTATGTGACAGGGGGCACAATAGATGGGCAAGAAATGCTTTTTAATGAGTGAGGGGCAAGAGAGCAAGAGAGAAAGGCAAAAAGGGAGACAAGCTATGGTAAGAAGCTCATTGAAGACAACACCACTAGAAGTTACTCAAGGGCACCAAGACTTCCATTTTAATCATACTAAAGAACAACTTAGCTTTAAAAAATGCAAATACCTGCGGATTTCAGCACTTTTATGCAAAGTTAGGACACCTGCTGAACCAATCATTAACTTTACAGGCTCGCACTTTTGGTACCTTTTTTTCTTCTAGCACACATTCTGAATCTCTAATTTTGCTGTCAGTTTTTGGGAAGCCTTGGCCTTTTATGACACCATGGTTATATAAATCTCATCTTGGAACAGAATTGATTTTTAAAATGCTCTCATATAAAGGGGGGTTCATTTTTGTGGCACTGAACAGATCCTCTGTACCATCCCAGAAAACTCCCTTTTAATCTAGCAGCATGCTTTCAATTGAACAAGACAGCAGTAGACAGGCAAGCAGTGAACCCCAATCAGCTGGGGTTGACAGTAGCCCATTAAATGGTGAAGATAAGTCATGTCTTATTTGGGAGACTTCAGCTTTGTGAAGTAATGAAGGGACCTGCTGCCTGGCGTTGTGTGATGAGTGTTGAACTGGGGACAGAAACTCTCTGTCAGATATTATCCCACCTGTGGTCACAGAACTAGACAGATCAATTTATACAAGGAGTAATATAGCTTTCTGAAATGTGTCTGAGTTTTAGAAAGTTCATATTTGGATCATTTTCAGAAAATAACTTCATTTCTATCAGAGTTGTCCAAATCTCTAAGACATTAAAAGTGGCTGAAATGTCTTTTATTAAGCATTTCACTTTTCTCTACCCACAGATGTATGTATCCATTATCACCCTCTTTATTTGAAGCAGCCAGTGATGCTGTTGGTAAAGGTTTTTTGTTGTTGGTTTTCCTTTCTTGGTGGGTAGCTAATACATAAACTGCAATCTTTCCAGGCTGAGGAAATGTGCCATTCTTTAGTCTGGGATGCTAACTGCCACATGAGAGCCTGCTCGCAGTTCTGTCTCCTTCTAGCATGTCACTTTCACTTAAAAGATGAATTTGTTCTCATCCTTTTTCTGGAACATCCATCAACTTCTGTTACTTTCCTTTGGCCTCTAAGCTCTCTGCAGGGAAGCCTAAGTGCTTTTTAAGATATAGGTTAGAGGACTTGATGGGAATATCTCAAATAACTTCAGGGGGTGGCCAGTGAAAAATTTGTGGCAGTATTTGTGATAGAGTCATCAGAACTCCATTAGACTATTAGAGTCTTGAGGTCATCAAGCCATTTCCCTCTTTTGACAGAGTTGAGGTGATTGTCAAAGATCACACAGTTAACTAATACAAAATAAGGGCAAGGACTGGAGCAATTATCTCAAAATCAAAAAATAACTAGACTTAGGGATTTGAAAAAAATCTTCCCCAAAGAGGTGGAAATTCAGTGGCATTATAGAAAATGAATAGGTAGGAGAGGAAATATGGAAGGACTTCACAAGTAGTAGAAACAGTTGTCTAAAAGCCCAGGTACAAGACAGACCAAATTGCACACAAACTTATTAATAAAAAATGTAACTGCCACAATAATTTCTCTCTTGTAACTGAAGAGGCGGCTGTACCTAAAGCAAGATATCTGTTTGAATTACAGTGAATCCAGGAAGATTTGCTTGCAGACACTTCATTTTGTGAAAAACCTAAATCTACATTAATGCAATTTTGAGGAAAATACATTTTCAATGAAAATACCTATCTATATCTATAAAATAGCTATATTCCATTGTTATTTTTCTCTCACTCTGCATGCCAAGTTTACTAGGCAGTTGTTCATTGAAAAGGCAGAATATATAAAGGAACAATAATTTTGTGTTCAATATTGTTCAATAAAAAATTTAAGTCATTTAAAGGTGGAAGCTCTTTTTCTATTTTAAAACTAAAAATTGGAAAGTATCTGGTTTTTATAGAACTTAAGGAATACTCACACATCTCAAGGTTTCATATTGGAATATACCACTTTAATTATGCAGTTGTAAATTAATGATCTACTTATTTTTTCAAGGGATATCATTTCTTTCTAAATTTGTGTCTGGATAATAAGAAAGGTAATATTTAAATTCTGCTCAATTTAAATATTACTGAGTGAGAAAGAAGGCTTACATGAAAAAGCACTTTCTATAAATGGGACCAGAATGTAGAAATATGGAATTTGCTCCTTTTAACAATGATTTAGGAATTGACATGTACAGATTGGAAACTATAGAATAAAATAGAATCTTATTCTCCAAATAGCCTGAAAATCTGTTATTTTAAAAAGCTCTCAGTGCAATTTCCAAGAACTTAAAAACATTGCCTTTACCTTTCCTCATCATAGACATGCTTTTGAGATAAATTAAGAATTTTTTTACCTAGAAAGAGAAAAATAAAACAAAGAAAGAGGGAAATACTTTTTTTTTTTTTTTTAGACAGAGTCTCACTCTGTTGCCCAGGCTAGAGTACCGTGCCATCAGCCTACCTCACAGCAACCTCAAAGTAATGGGCTCAAAGGATCCTCCTGCCTCAGCCTTCCTGGTAGCTGGGACTACAGGCATGCACCATGCCTGGGCTATTTTTTTATATTTTTAGTTGTTTGGCTAATTCCTTTCTATTTTTAGTAGAGACAGGGTCTCACTCTTGCTCAGGCAAGGTCTCAAACTCCTGAGCTCAAGCAATCCTGCCTCAGCCTCCCAGAGTGCTAGGATTACTGGCGTGACCCACCATGCCCCGCCTTATTTTTTAACTGAACATTTAAAAAATGAGATATTCTTATAGTTAATTTTAGAGATTTTTGAAATAATAATGATGGGAATAACAGCTAATAGTTATGTCTTCATATGTGCCAGAACCATTGCTAGCCACTTTACTTAGACTATATATTTTAATTTTTACAGCCATATATGCTAGCTATATTATCACACAATTTCTATAGAGAGAGAAACAGATTTATAGTAAATAATTTGCTTGCATGAATAAAGTTCCAAAACTGCGTGGTAGACCTGAGATTTAAACCCAGGTAGCTTGACTCCCAATCTTAAAGGTGTAACCAGTAGGAAATACACACCTTGTTATCTCCTGTCTTAGAAAGCAAAATTCTTCATAAATGTATTTGGATTATTTTCCTTTCTGTGTTATATGAATAAAGATAGACCTTTTTAAACCTTTTCTTTCACCTGTCTGGTTCAGCTGGTTTTGTTTTTAATATGCTTACACTCAAAGGGAAGTACACTCAAAAGAAGGAAAGTTAATTTACAAGTCAATATAAAATATTTACAAAGATCCATATATCGTGTGTGTCTGATTAGGAAAAAAAATGCTTTGTTTGGTTTTACTTATTTAAATTATAATTTGTTCACTTCTGGTATGGGAAGAAATATAATTTCATTTTGGTCACTATAAGCAAATTATAGGAAAAAAAGCAAAAATAAAAAACACCAAAAACCAAATTTTCACACCAAAAACCAAATTCCACATAAAATTTCAATAGCATGACTTGCTTTCTTGAAAATGTAGTAATTACTCAACATCTTTGGTACTAAAGTCCCAGATGCACTGAAAAGCAAAATGAGAGGCCAAGTCTAGTTTTCTATGAAGGTATATGGACATTAGAGGTTTAGGTGCACTTGATCTGGCACAGTACATGTAATTTTTAAATTGCATTTAACTTGAATTTGTAAAGCAAAGATATATGCTTGCACTAGTAATGTGCATTCAAAATGAACCAACCAATTTATCTTTCAGGTAACTAAATAATGTATTTCTAAGTTTAAAATTGCTTCATAATTTTCTATGTTACTAATTTTTAAAAGGCCTTTTTTCCCTTAAATCAGACTATACATACATACTATGCATTTGTTGTTGTTTCAGAAAAAAGTATAAATGTTGTGAAGTAAATTGTTCCCCAATGCAATTTTATCCTCCAAAATATTTTTAAGCATGACAAACAAATAAACATCAATTACTTCCCAAGAAGAAACAGATAACTTTTTGTAAAAACTTTTTGAGCATGATGAACTTCAGCTTTTGATAGTTTGAGAAGAAGCAAAGTGGAAAGATCAAAAGTGAATTAATCTTGCATGTTAGATATACAGAGTGTTAAGCCTGTCAAATTCCAATCAGGTCAGTAGAACACCACCAGACAGAATTTTAGTTTGCAAATGGGGTGAAATCATGTAATAGGTATTATTAGCAGGCTAAATTTGACTAGCTCATTTGCATGTTATAAAAGCAATGACTATTTTCAGAAGGAATGGGTCAGAGAATTATTTTGCCATTTCATTCCTAAAGTTGTGTGTTAGATAGCAGTAATCACAATACCCTCTGCTATTATTGCTTATTATTGAGGTGGGTTCACTTTTTGGAAGCTACAGGAATCTTGCTAAAAAGGATCCTTAAAGTTAAATGAGATCACAAAATGATCAAACTGTACCTAACTACTAACTTGCAGAATTTTAACCTGTAGGAGATCTAGGGAGGGCTTGTAAGTCCCAAATATCAATCTTGGTGTTGTCTTTCGCCTCTTGCTGGAGCTCCTTAACTGCTGTCTCCGAGTACCTTGTAATCAATTCTTCATGCTGTTGCAGCTTTCTGTTCTCTGTTTCACACCCGTGTTTATTCCCCAAAGCAGAGCTTACACGAGCCACTTAGCCAAAAGCTGATGACTCTTACAAGGGCAAAACAGTTCAGCAGGGAAAACCAGATTGAATTTAACATCAGCCCACACTGCTCTTTGTGTCCATTGGAAAACTGGGAACTTCCTGCAAAACAACCGGGCAATGCTCTGTAAATGTGGCAAGTACCATTGGGAAAAGCAGAAAGTTTGTTAATGGGTTAGGTAAGAGGTAGAAGAAAAGAGGGACAGAACAGATGACTGTTCCTAGATTTTTTGTCCATGCAATAGGGTGAGTGTTGGCACCGTTTCCTGAGATGGAAAAAGCTAGGAGAGAAGCAGCTAGCGGTGGGAAGTGGGGGCGAGGCTGGAAATGCGGTCAAGGAGAGGCCCTGGGGAGCTAAGTGGTGCTGACTCACCCGGCAGAGGCGGCTGGGGGTGGCGGCGCAGCATTGGGCCTAGGTACCAAAAAGAACTAAGCCCAGGGAAGAGAAGAGGGACCATTCCCCTCCTCGTGCCTGCCAGCCCAGGTATCACCAGAGGAACTTGGCTTGAAAACAAGTTTATGCAAGTCTTCAACTCTCACATATCGTATAAACTCTTCAGGGGTCCCCAATATCTATTATCCCCAGCCTTTCTCTTCAAAACTTGGTCTCTGGAGCCAGGGTGGAAGGCGCGGCAGAAAGGGCAACGATACTCTTTTAAGAGAATGTATTTTCTTCTCCAAGTCCCATTCCTCTCTATAACAAATCTTTATACAAAAAATACACACAAGCACGTATATAATGAAAACAAACCAGTTCTACTTAAACGTACCCACTTTTAAATAATCTTTTAACAAAATCCTTTCTTTTTTCCTCTGAAATTAAATATTTTGTTTTGTTCCATCTGTTTCTGGAAAACACTCTCTTAAGAAAGCAACACGCCCATGTCTCTAGTACCAAGGGACGCAGGGGGGATTCAGAGAAGGAGCTCAGAAGAGCATAAGCTAGTTGATATCTCAGAACTGCCTCAAGTTAGTACCTGCACATCTCTCTGCTATCCAAATATACACCCATGATTTGTGTTTCATTGGTTAAAGCCTTCAAAGCATACTCCTTTTTTCTTTGTCCTAATAAAAGACTTTCCCTTCAAGGCAATTTGTGTATGTAGCTTTACTATTTCTTGTTTTTGTAATCACTATCATCTAAATAAATAACTGAAGCTGAAAAAAATACAATACAAAGGAAACACAGTATTCTAACTATGCAAAACTCTGGTGAAGGCCAGGAAATTTTTGGAATTTTGGGGGCTATGTTGATTTACATTGCAGAACTGGGAACATCTAAAATACTAATGCTTTTTAAAAATTGTTATTGCAGTAGGTATATGCAGTTAATGAATCATAAATACCACAAATGATGATATAAGAAATTAGTACTAATGCTAGTTGATAAAGGCAGAAATATCCGCTATTAAAAAAAACATCTTGGCAAGTGTATAACTTTCTTGAGACTCAAAAGGAATTGATGAATTCACAGATAAGTCTGGGTCTCTAGAAGAGAACATTTATTCACCTGCATCTCGACGTTTCTGGCCTCTCCATGTCATATTGATTTAACAGCAAGACTTTTCAATCTCAGCCTGGAGTGTAAATCCCATGTGATCTACCCAGTCTATCATTTCTCTCTAAAAAAGAAGCATATTCTTTGTTAGGTTGTCTGAAGACATGTCATTTGTCTGAAGTTTAACACATTGACTGCCACGTGAGTTATATTTAACTCGGGCTAATTTTGACCCTGGGGCCTGGTGGAACAAAACTCTGCAGTTGAGTCATGAAAATCTTACTTGTTGATGTTCTTATTGTTACAATTAATATTGACAATTTAATTCTAAAAACGTGGATCATGTTGCATGTAACTTACGCACAGAGAACAATAAAAAATAACAAATTAGAAAGGTTCCTTTGGTTCTAATAAAACACTGTGGCCCCAGGGAAGATTTTTTTTTTCCTAGTGTGGCAGTCAGTGTGTTAATTAGTTCTAAGCAGATATTGAATAAAGAAGTGATAGGGCTGGGGTGTAGTTAATCAGACAAGGTTGAGACAAGGATGAGGAGTGGAGCAGAGGAGGAGAAATTTCCAGATGGGTTACAGCTTGGCAACAGCATTCAGTGAATCCCAAATGAGGATGGTGACCAGAGGATCTGGGAATGACACAGGTTCCCCGATGAACATAGCGTGGGTATAGAGTTTGACTCCCTCTCTGTTTTCTATTGCTTTTGCTTTGAGCCAGCCTCACAAACCTAAAGTTCTTCTCAAACCTAAATTTCTTATAGCTCCGGGAATGCTGAGAGAAATATAAAGACTCAAAAACATCATATTAGTAAATTATCATTCAGTTTTGAAGAAACAGAAGTTCTAGACCATTTTGAGAAACTAATGGAGAGTTACTATAGCAATTACAAAATTGTCCCAGGCCTGGTTCAGGACTAGGACATTTAAAGTCATTGTTATTTGTTTTTGGCCATTTCCTTGGTTATAAGAGAAGCTATAATTAATTAACAGCCTACAACTATGGTTTTTTCTGGCTTATCACTCAACAGAACATAAAGTGATTCTTTTGAGCCACATAAGAAATGGAATCTTCCAATCCTATTTAGCAACATCAGCAACTTGCAATGTGGTCTATAAAGATAAAATAATTCCTTTTTGAAAGGTGCCCTGTACATTACCTAGCAAAGCCATTATTCTTTCAATATACAATAAAGAATAGTGTTAGCAATGACTTATCAGCTCACAGTGGTGATCATTACTTTGTTCAACATGCTACTAAGGCTAAAAGCATCCAAATTAATGAGATTTTAATTTTATATTGCATTGAAAATATGATGCCCTAATTTTTTTGTGTTTCAGGATAATTAATATACTATTTGTTTTTTTGCTGGTGAAACATCATTAAAAAAGTAAATGCTCTATGTCTTATTTTTCAACAATAATATTAAAAATTTGGGGGAAAACATGCTATAATACCTAAGATTTCTTATAGGGTTAATTGTATATTTTCTTTTCCTTTCTTATTGATATTTTTCAACACAAGCATATTTGACAATAATTTACATTAATTTCTAGGTTTTTAAATACTCAGCTAAATGTTTTACCCCTTTGAATCAAAATTTGTGACAATTTCTCATAGTGATTGTGGTCAGAAAAAAAATCCTCAAAAAGTTTATTCTCAGAGTAAGTTTAGAAATCAGTTTTTGTTTTAGAATACCCAAAAGCTCATGGTGAGTTATGTCCATGTGCATTTAATCTGAACATGTAGTTACTCATCAAAATTGGCCATATTACCAATGTCTTCAGTTATTAGCCTGCTAGGGAGCAGTTACATTTGAAATAACCACCGTTCACTGTTCACGTATAACTCAAATATACAAAGAAGATATTCCCTGGCACTAGGGATGTTTCTTGAAGAACTGAACTTCAGGAAAATAAACTATTCATATTTTTAAGAAAGTCTTGGTTCATTTTGGGGAGAAAAAAATTATCATTCCCCCTACCATGGTAGAGAATGTAAAACCAATCTGTTGTAACTTTGAACTTTCAGGAAACTCCTGTACCTTGCAAGACCAGAATTTATTGCTTGTTCCTTTTTAAGTTCTAACTCTGTTTAAAATCTGAGGGGGCCACAAAAGAAAAACAACTTGAAAGGATGAAGTTCTAGCAAAGAAATCATATCTGATAAAAGCTTTAATAGAGAAAACGAAGAGAAAAAGGACAAGAATGTTTTGGGAAAGCAGTACTAACAATTGTGTACAATGGCTACATTCATTTCTCATGTATATTTGGAGTCAGAAATAATTTAGAGCTCATCCAAACCTTTATTATTAAAGAGATTTAATCCAAACTGCCAGATTATTTTGAAAATAACTAGATGCTTATCTCTGAGGTCATTCTGTACTTTGCCCCATGAATTTGAGAAACAACGCCATCAGGGCAGGGCCAGTGATCAGTCAGCGAGGTGACTGGGGCATTCTCCAGTTTCTGTCCATGTTCTTGTTTCTTATCTTTGAGAACCCCTGAGATGCCTTTTCTTTCTATGAGCCTGTGATGAGGCCCTTGGCAAATGAAGATGCAAAACGTGTTCTTTTAGATTCTCCACCACCTTCGCTGTTTGTTGGAAGCAGGTGCAAGGTTGGCTGACTAGTGTGAAAATGGGAGGAGACTCATCTGCAGAGCCCGATCCCGGTGCCCAACACAGAGTGTCTCCAGGTCATTCATTCTTCCCCAGCTCTTCAAATCCATGGCTTCCCCATCAGGCCCTGCTTCTAGGGCCCACCTCCACCTTCTCTTGGGAGGAAGAACCCACTTTAGGACAGATGAACAGTACCAACTTTTGTTTCTGATAAGCACAGGTCCTAAGGAAGGGACCAGGCGAGGGCTTCGTCCCCATCAGAGTGGGGATGGTGATGCTTAGGCTGAACTTCAGGAAGTGTGAGTTGCCCTCCAATGGTTTTCATCTTCTCTACACAGTAGGAGATCTAATCTGCTGGGAGGGAGAGGACAGAGAGATTGGCTGCCACTAAATGTGGCCAGAGAGTGAAGGCAGTTTTCCAGCCATCATTGTGCTTAACAAGAGTGAACAGACAAGAGAAACACAGAACAACTGCTGGGCGGTTTGGAAGGTCTGGCTGAGGTCAGTGCTCATGAATTCACAGTGTAAATCAATCTTCTGGGTTGTGCAATTCTTTCCATTTCTGTCTAGACCATTATGATAAAGTAGGGTGAATTTTTATCCTCCTTTCTATTGGGACAAGTGTAGGTTACAGCCTTATCATTGGTAAATGGACTCTCCTTTTTAATTCCTTAAAATACTTGATGAACTTATAGCCCACCTTAGTGTATATCAGAGCTAAGGTACTTTGGTAATACTGGACAAAATTGTGGACTCAGTTATGTTACTGTCTTTATCAATTCCCTGGAGAGAGAAAGTGGCAGATTAGATTTGCAGAAAGTCTTCTGGTCATTTGCATATGTGACCTGTGGCATAAGTTTAATTGAAATCTGTTGCTCATTGAGTTTATTCAACAACATTTATTGAGAACCAGTTATGTGCCAAGAATGGATGAGGGTACAGAGGTAAACAGCATGAGCAAAGTTGCTGCCCGTGAATACATGCTAATTGGCTTTAAAAAAATAGAAGAATATTAAGAAGGGAAAGCAAAAGTTGCTCTTAACCCCACTTTACTAGCTATATCTCTTGCTTCATAACAAATTACCCCAAAAATTACTAGCTTAAAACAACAGACTATATCTATTATCTTAAAGAGGTTCTGGACGTCAGGACTTAGAAAGAAGCTTAACTAGGTGGTTCTGGTCAGAGTCCTCCAGTGAGCACTAGATGTTGGGCTGCAGTCATCTGAAGGATTTATTGAGGCTGTGGGATTGGATTGCAGGGTGATACACTCACATAGCTCTGATGTTGGCAGGAGGCCTTTTTTCCTTTCCCTTTGGGATGATTGACTATCTTCATGATGGGTCTGGCTTCCCAAGTGAGCAATTCAGAGAGAGCAAGGATAAAGCCACAACATTCTCCCTGACCTAATCTTGAAGTCACACTCCATCATTTCTGCAGTATCCTATTGGTTATCCAGGTCAGCCCTATCCAGTGTGTGTTTGTGTGTGTGCATGGGCACGCGAGCGTGCACACATGTGTGTGTGTGTGTGTGTGCAGGCACGGAGGGACTATCTGGAGGAGGCCACTGAGATCACCTTGGAGGCTGGGTCCCACACCCATTGCCTGGCCCCAGTCCCACTCCTTAGGCCAGTTTGGTGTATTCTTTCCAAACCTTCTCTACAATATTCTTATTTTTCTCTTTTATGTTGTGAAGGTTTATCAGAATGAGAAGGTAATATTCTCTGTTGGTAGTTCCTCAAATTTGGAGCTACTTTTTTGTCGATTGTTCTTTTCTTTATAGAGTCCTCATATTATTAAAAATATTTAAGGCTGGGCACGGTGGCTCATGCCTGTAATCCTAGCACTCTGGGAGGCCGAGGTGGGTGGATAGCTCAAGGTCAGGAGTTCGAAACCAGCCTGAGCAAAAGCGAGACCCTCCCTCTACCAAAAATAGAAAGAAATTAATTGGCCAACTAAAAATGCATAGAAAAAAAATTCGCTAGGCATGGTGGTGCATGCCTGTAGTCCCAGCTACTCAGGATGCTGAGGCAGGAGGATTGCTTGAGCCCAGGAGATTGAGGTTGCTGTGAGCTAGGCTGATGCCACAGCACTCTAGCCAGGGCAAAATAGTGAGACTTTGTCTCTCTCTCTCTCTCTCTCTCTCTCTCTCTCTCTCTCTCTCTATATATATATATATATATATATATATATATATATATATATATATTTAACTATTAAAAATTCAAAATTGAAGCTTAAATCAATTTACATATATTCTATTCTAGTTTTTTCTTGATGATGGAAAACAATGGAATGTATTGTTAAGTGGAGCATCAGTTTATAATAACTGAAACTGCACAAAGCACAAAAATGAGACATTTCCTAATTCTTTACATGAGAGATATTTTCTGGAATGCTTTTTCTTCTTTAATACACATTTTCACAAATAGTTATTTTTTTTTGGAATGTGACCAAGTATTTCCAAGAGTTACTATTGGAGAACATGAAAAATATTAAAAGAATTTCCCATTTGTCTTCATTGCCTTGGTCATATAGAAAATGTCAAGTACAGATTTCATATGTTTAGTGGACCTGATTAGGTGAGAAAGATTGTGGTTTCAAAACCATGTATGTGAAAGCTAAGCACATAACACAAATGCATATACACATATGATATCACAGCCTATGCCATTTATATACTTGTACTCATATTTATTGTTTGGATAATAATTGTTAAAATTCTAAATGTGCTGCATTTATCCTATTCAAATCAATGTAATTTAATTCATGTAATACTTTTTTATGTAAAACTAAAAAAACATAATTGAGCCATATATACAGTTAGAAGGTTTATTAAGGTGAGTTTTTAAAAAACAGTGGAGTAGACTGTCTTAATCTGTTTTATGCTGCTACAACAGAATACCACAGGCTGGGTAATGAACAGAGATTTAGCTGGCTCACAGTTCTAGAGGCTGGGAAGTCCAAGATTGTGGAGCTACACCTGACGAGGGCCTTCTTGCTGTGTCATAACTTGGCAGAAACCATCTTATGGGTGAGACAGAGTAAGTAAGGGCAAGAGGGGTTTGAACTCACTTTAAAACAAACCCACTCCCATAATAATGACAGTAATCTCTTCATGAGGGTTTCCAAAACATGACCTGTGGGGGACACATTCAAACCGAAGCAGATACCATTTTAAGTTCCAAAAATGTACCTCTTTTCCAGGAGCACATAATAATCAGATTTCTCATCTCATGAACATAGTCTGTCAGTCAATTTATCTGAAAGAATAAATAAACAAAAACTTTAGACGATGAATACTCTTTCCCTGTTTGTTATTGACATACTGAAATTAGGGCAAAGCCTCAACTTCTATGACTAAAAGGTAGGAGTAAATCTTAGCATCTCAGTATTTCTGCAAGCAATACCATTATGATTATAAAATACTTTTTTTCCCAAGTGAAAGCTGTTTAGTAATATTTGTTGTCTTTTTTATTATAGATTAACTTGTGATATAAAACCTGAAACATTAAGAAATAAATTATATTTCAGAATTTGGTAGGTGGTCTACTTACTTTTAATAGATTGAAAACTAACCCATTAAAAAGGGCCTGGTGTGGTCAAGTACTGCCATGAGCAGAAAAATTCTTCTCTGAAAATAATTCCATATTCTTGATAGTGAACTGTTGTTCCACCTAGAATATCCTCACATACTGTAGAGGGAGGAGCCAAGCAAAGTGTGTTGGGGGAGGATGTCGTGTTTGTGGGATGGTCACTGGTCCAGGTTGACTGGAACAGAGAAAAATTTGCATAGGAAAGCAGAGAAAGAAAACAGGAAGTTGGTGAATGTTGCCATATACATTCTTTATAATTATAACATGGAAAACATGCTAATTAACACTAGAAAGCTCAGAAAAGTGAGTATTTTAATAAATCTTAATAATTTTTATTACAAAGAGCACCCCACATGTATTTTTAGGTGATAGGAGAAAAAAGTTTTCTTCCATTTAAAAAAAAATGAAGTATGATTTTAAAACTGTGCATCATCATGTTCAATCTATTTTTGATATTTTTTAAGTGAATAGAAGTTGCTATAAACAAGATAAATTCTTTTGACTGATAATCTTAACCTTCAGCCATGCTTAGCCAGATTTCTTTGGCTTTTATACATTGAAACCATGTGCTTTTGTGTGGTGAGTCAGACTAAATCTTATGTTCCAAAAAAAAAGAAAAGAAAAAGAAAGAGATGATAGTGTTGCCCTCTTGTGGCTATTTCAAAGACCTGGTTGATATTTAGAAAGGCCTGAGTTATGGAGTATCTTTACAGTGGGATAATTTAGCCGTGGAAATTTAGAGATCCTCTTTTACTTGGTCTGTTTTACTTGGTCTGTTTAGGAACATCACTGGACCAGTTGGTTGTGCCTCCTTCGAAGTTCTACCTTCCATCAGCTGCAAGAAGGGCAGAGTAACACAAAGTGAGTCCAGGGTTTGGGTTTAGGGTCCCAGCTCTCACTATTATCCTGAGGAAGTCACTAAACAGTCTCTCCAGTTGAGACTTTTAAGACCTAAAAGTTCAGACCATTCCATTGTAGATCTTCAGTCCATCTTGAGTCTACTTCCTTTCTCAAGGTCTCATCATTTATTATTCAAAATCTTTGGTTTCCCAAGGACCTTGAGCCAGTTGTCAAGAGAACTGGGTGCTCAGATCTGCTTTATACGTGTGATCCTTAAAGGGTTACTTTTTTGTTAGGTTTCATTCTTCTTTAGTGAGGGATAGATGAAAGAGAGGAGGGGAACCCAACATTTAATGAGCACTTAATAAGAACCTTGATCTCTGCCAGATTCTACATATATGTTATATGAATGCATAGTTTTTTATGTAATGACTCTGCAACTCACATAATTATATGAACTAATCCCAAAGGAATCAGAACACATTTTGTTATCCCCAGTTTACAGATAAAGAAATCAAAGCTCAGAGACTTTATTAAGTTAACAGAGGCTAGCAGTGAAGTTAAGGTCCAAGCCAGATGTATTTGATATTCTAATAATAGATATTACTAAGAAAGAGAAAATTAGATTAGTAATTACATATGTTTGAGAAATGTCAAGCTAAGTGAGTGTTTAAAGATTTTCCTAAAAGTTTCTCATTGGCTTTGATACCTAAATATTCATGGTGATGCCATGTTGCAACTTTCCTAACATCTTTGATAACAGATTCAGTGTTAGAGCATATTTTGAAAGCACTGATCTATAACCAAAGATCGTTGTCCAATATCTCATCTAATTGTAGATCTTCCTTGATTATTGACTCCATCTCTAACAGCTTTTGTTTTGAATTCATGTTTCTATGACTATCTTTTATATTTATCATGATTTATTTTATTATTATAATTTCATTAGATATTTATCCTCTGCCAACTTTGAAATGTCTCGAGGGTAGAAATTAATCTGGAAATAAGTACAGTGCCTTTCAGTGAATAGGCAAACTATAAATAATTTTGGAATATGACAATAAAATGATGTCATTATATGCAAATTATGATGTATATTTAAGTTTGCCTGGGATGTTCATGGCTGGAGTGTCCTTTTTGCCAGACAAGTTTTAATTGTTTCAACAGAGGCATAGCATATATTACCCCAAAGGGAATCTAAAATTTTAATAGAAATCATAGACATCACAATATTGTCAGAAGCAGGACTTGATCCAAAGGATCAAAAAATGTCAAGGCCTTTTAAATTCCACCAACATTTTTAAAACTTTCATGCTGGAAAAAATTATATGAGTCTGAAAAATGAAAGAAATAGGGACTTTAGTTTTTCTGTAATGAGGTTTTTCTTCCAATACCTCGGCTACCGTGGCTACACATGAACAGAGAAGCTTCCCTGAGTGCTGCAGAGCTCCGACGCAGGAGTTCACAAAATAGTACCCTATTCAGCCTGAAGAATAAATCCAGAGTCATAGCATTTTCAGGATGGACAAGATGGATGATCTCAGAAGTCATCTTACTAGCTTGTTTTCAAACTGTGTAGGATCCTGGGAAAGTTTGATTACATTTTTATTTCCAAAGATATATTTAAATATTTCTAAAACTGTAATTAAATTTAAAACATTAGGTACTCCTTATTCCTTGACTAGTGCTGCAAGTTTTACTTTTGCCATTTCTACTTGATGAACAAATACCCTCGTTTGGAAGATTAATTACTTAACTTTTTGATCACATTTTCTTAGGATCTGTAGGAGAAGAAGAAAATAAATTAGATGTTAAGACTTATGTAAAATAGCAACACTCAATCTACTACTAATTTACTAATTTCAAAAGGACATCTTTTTCAAAAGAATCTTTTTGTTCTCGTTGATAGACTTTATCAAAACAAAAGGTTTAAGGGCAATCTCATGAAAAATGTTTATTCTAATGAAATACTATATTGGCTGTTTTATAGTTTGGGTTTTTTCTGTGATAGTATCTTGAAACTCTTATTTTAGAACTTTCCCCTATGTTCATAGTTGAAATTCTGGCCCAGAGAATAAGGGCTAAAATTTGTATTTTTGAACTCCAAGTTTAACTGTTTGGCCTTCCAACATACTCTGACTCTTTTGTTTAAAGCCAAATCCCAGCGTGGGGTGGTGGGAGAGCAGAAAGTAAGTTGTTTAATGGGTGATAAATTTAAATTTAAAATTATAAAGCTTTATCCTTTTTTTAAACAATCCAGTCACTTTGGGATCTACCCACAGAACAGTCGGAACCTATTAATCAGAGTCTATGTGGATCTCAGTTAACTATGAACACCAAGGATAGATTTCGGCTCTATGGTGGTAGGATCTACTGATTTAGGTTTTGTAAGTTTTGACATTCCTCATTTTGGGGACACAGATGATAGTCAGACCTTTGCGAGAGGATGCTTGAATTCTCTGAGGGAACTCCGGAAACTTGAGTTTCTTTCCAAGTGAAATAAAAAGCAGCCTGTTTCGGGGAGGGAAGGATGCACACTCACACCTAGGACTGATTCATCTCGTTGCATGTGCTCTATGCTGTATATGGAGCACTCAGTGATCCCTTCCAGACAAGTATTTGCAGGAAAGCTAACTTCCGCCAAACTGCAATTTGGAAAGCAGAAATTAAAGTAAGGCTTTTTTTTTTTCTTATATTGAGTTCATAGATTTTCACTTTTTGTGCTTCAGGTTAATAGACATTTAGCTTTCCCTGAGTAAAATCTGCATGCTTCAGAAGAATGGCATTTTTGCTACAAACTTTCCATGATCATTTTTTTCTCCTGCAGGGCAATTCATGTTAATTCGAGTTCATAAAAAGTAAAAGTTCATGATAGCTTCTTTATTTCTTTTCTCTTTTGGTTAAATAAGTGAATGAACTAGACATGTACAATAAAGCTCCAATTCCTATTGCCTTACATTTGCCCCAAGACCATCTTCGGAAAGACACGAAGTTAAAAATGTGGAGAAAACATGTCAACTATTATTTATTATGTTTTAAGAACATCATAAAGAAGAGACGATTTTATGAATAAACTATTTTCATAATATTCACTGTCCAGAAGGATTCTTCTATTTATCTCTGTTCTTAATAACTGTATACAATTTGGATAGTAATCAAGCCTTTTATAATAGGATCTTAAAAGTAATAATAAATATTTAGGATCCTAAACAGAGACCCATGTTCGTGTGAAGGGAATGGCGACTGCAAACCTTTTACTCTATGTCCTATTGGCCCTCTTTAAAGGGTAGTTTTTAATTGTTTAATTCATCAATTCATTAATTTATGAAACAAATATTTATTAGATATATACTATGCTTCAGGAAGACAAAGAATGTACAGATTGATTTGATTTTAGTGACTTTTTATATACACAAATATGTATATATAATGGATAATATATAAATACTGAAGAGATAGGCACCAATTAGTTGTTTCCTGTTTTTATCACTTGATAATGTGGTTACAGGAAATTCTAGATTTTCTTTTAAGCTTATTTAAATCATCTAAAGTTATTTGTAATAAGAAAAGTTATTGGCCGGGCGCGGTGGCTCAAGCCTGTAATCCTAGCTCTCTGGGAGGCCGAGGTGGGCGGATCGTTTGAGCTCAGGAGTTCGAGACCAGCCTGAGCAAGAGCGAGACCCCATCTCTACTATAAATAGAAAGAAATTAATTGGCCAACTAATATATATAGAAAAAAACTAGCCGGGCATGGTGGCACATGCCTGTAGTCCCAGCTACTCAGGAGGCTGAGGCAGCAGGATTGCTTGAGCCCAGGAGTTTGAGGTTGCTGTGAGCTAGGCTGATGCCACAGCACTCACTCTAGCCTGGGCAATAAAGTGAGACTCTGTCTCAA
>VSMD01062930.1:0-12944 GCA_008750895.1 Mirza zaza | reverse complement strand
CAAAGTGAGACTCTGTCTCAAAAAAAAAAAAAAAAAAAAAAAAGAATATTTAATGACATGGAAGCAAAAGTGAATATCACAAAGGCAAAATCCACAAGTAGGTGAGAGAGGATGACACACAAGATACAATGGAGTGTTTGAGCTTTGATAGAAGCAGGGATATTTCATCCAATAAAGCAAGAGGGAGGGAAAGCAGTTGGCTACATAAATAAACGAGAGTAAGCTAATATGGCTCTTACTAGCTAGTGGAAAAGATAATTAGTTTTTCTACTACTTTTGTGCTCTCAGTTAAACAGGCCATTGATAGATAATGAAGAGAAAGGAAGAGGTATCCAACGTTTGAGGAGACTGAAGAAATTATGAAATGGTTGTATCCTAGAGTTGGAAGGGAATGTCACTGAGGAATACTGGACAGTGCTAAGGGCCCCAGTGATCCTCACCACTTAATACGTGCATGTGTACTCCCCTCCCCTTGAATGTGGGGTGGACCTATTGAGTTCTAACAAACAAAAAATGGGAGAAGTGATGGAATGTCACATCTGACATAAGGTTTTAAAAAGACTATGGCTCCCATCTTGGGCATTTGCTCTCTCTTGGATTGCTTACTCTAGGGGAAGCCAGTTCCCAAGTCTTGGGGTGACTCTGTGGAGTGGTCCATGTGTTAAGCAACTGGGGTCTGCCAATAGCCACATGAGTGACCTTGGAAACAGATTCCCATTCCCCCACTCCTACCATTGACAAGCCTTCAAGATAAGACCCCATCCCTGGCCAGTAGCTTGACTGCAATCTCCTGAAACACCTTGAACTAGAGGTACCCAGCTAAGCGGAGCATGGATTCCTGACTCTCAGAAACTGTAAGATGTTTGGTTTTAGCTGCTAAGTTTTGGGGGGTAATTTGTTACCCCCTATGAATAGCTAGTACAATCCACTTCAGATGTGTGGTCATAAATTTAAAAGCTAAGTGAGTGCCACATGTACTCACCATCAAATTGGTATTAACTGATCAACACTTGGTGCACATATAGTAATAACATTCATCGGGTGTCAGGCAGATGGAAGGCGGGAGGAGGGGATGGTTATACACACATACAATGGGTGTGGTGCGCAATGTCTGGGGATAGACATGCTTGACACTCTGACTTGGGTAGTGCAAAGGCAATATACATAACCTAAATGTGCTGAAATAAAGAAATTTAAAAAAAAAAAGAAAGATAAATGAGTGGAGTTGAAAATTTAATGTAAGATAGCCAGAAGAGGTATGTGTCTTTTTCTTTTCACATTCAGATGCAAAGAAAAGGGTGTACAAGGATATAACCAAACTTAAACACAGTTTTACCCCCCTGGAGGATAAGTAGAAAGGATGGGGAAAGGGGGATAAGAGATGAAGATGTATATTCAGCTTTAATCTATATACTTCTGTATGATTTGCATTATTTATAATCAGCTTATAGTCATTATTTATGTGCATAACTTTAAAAAAGACAATCTTAATAAAACACTATAGAATATAAGCAAAGTAGCTTATCAGGGAAGAACAAAAATCCCACTGTTTAATCTGTTTCTGTACTGCAATGTGTGGTTTCTGGTATTCTCTACAGAGCTGGAGATGTTCACTCTGGAACATTCACAAGTACAAGATAAAGCCCTCAGACCACAGTTAAGTGGTTATTTTCGAATGCCAAGGTTTAGCCCCTGGTAAGGCAACAACATTCCCATTCCTAAATGAAAATCCTGATGAATCTCTCTCTGCTCAAAGCCAACAGCTCCCCTGCTGCTGGCAAAGCACTGGAGGGGCCTTGGCATGTATCACCCAAGTCTGTTTCACTTTTCTTTGTGTGAAAATCCTTTGAGGCCCAAGAATAAAAGACATCATTTAGGTGTCATGTACCTTTAAGTTAGATTCTCAAAGGCTTTTATTGACTTTGTCATCTTAATCCCATTATTCCCTGAGGCTATTGACAGTTGTTCCATGAAGGTATAAATACAAATGGAGAAAATAATGAATTCTTTAGTTTTGTTTTCCATTCCTATGTCAAGATTTCTGATAGCAAACTCATTCAGTGTGGGTGATTTCCCTGACAATTATTCACTGGGCTCTGCTTGCTCTACCTGGTTTCTAAAACTTGTGTCCTTTCATAGAGGATATAGAGGAACAGAGCTGTCAATTCACTGAAAATAATTCAAAATTAATGGCAACTAACTGGATATAATCTAATTGAATCTTCTATTTTAATTAGATTGAAAACTTCTTGGAAGCAGGAACCATATCTGTATATCCTACGTTCAACATTCACTAACCATCTCTTACTTTGCCAGGCAAATGATATGTCAAGAATAGCTCAGAGTAGCAAGTAGCAATATTGCTACTTGCAATATTATGTATATTACCCTTGGTCACATCATCATCATGATTTTCTCCGTTTTCACTTTAATTCTGCTTTCTTCATCTATTTTTTCTACCTGTTTTGGGGACATATTTTTGCATTCTCCCATTTTTTAAAATTTATTTGATACTGTGGGTTTTTTCATTCTAAAAACACCTTTCAATGGTTGCAAGAATCCACAGAGAACTGAGCTAGTGTCACATAGTTTATCTAAAATAATTACCATAATTAGGAAGCAAAAGTTAGATTTTACCATGTTTCTAATCATTATTGTGTAAACACATATTTAAAAATGCCAATAACTTAATCATTAAGCAGTGTCTTCTATTTACATCTTACTATATGTTCCTTAAGTTCAAAAGGACTTCTTAAATTCCAGATCTCCCTTGTACTGACCTTCACACGATTCCCCACTTGGTGAGAACATCCCATTGTCATGGTAGCCATCTCTGCACTCACAGTGGTACCATCCAGGCAGGTTAATGCAGTTAGCCCGGCTGTCACACTGAACAAAGCCATCAGAGCATTCATCGATGTCTGGGAAAAGAAAGTGTGATTTTATAAAATTGTTTTTTTTCTTTTGAAGAAGCTATAACATTCTGCTACAAGGCTACTGAAAAATGTAATGCTGGTAAATCCTTCATATTGAGAATATATAAAAGCAAGAAAGTATGTTTAGTTGTTAGAAGCTATAGAGAAAGAATGCAGTGTTATTAGTAACAGGAGAAATATTTGGAAGGCTTCTCTGATGCAAAACTCATTCAACTGTAGAAAATGGAAAGAAACCATCTGTGAGAGTCATTAGTGCTGTTCCCCAAATAATTCTAGCTCTTTTAGACATTGCAGTTTTCTAGTTTCTTCAAGTTAGGTGTGGCTACATCATATGGGGAATGTCACTGAAGCCAATTAGGGAGTGATATGTGACACTTCTAGGCAGAGCCTTTAAGGTGCAGTGTGTGATACACACATACCTGCCCCCATCACAATGATTGGCCATTTCCAGAGCTCTAAAAGACCCGGCTGAGTTCCTGAGGGAGGACAATGTGGCATAATCCTTACCTACCTGAGATGGACATACAGTGATGGTCAAGAAACCAACCTTAGTTGCTTTAAGTCACTGAGATTTTAGGACTCTTACTACTATCAACATAACCTATATCGATCTTACTAATACAACATTCACCTCCAACACATATGGCAATAGCATGCATGCATCAACATGCTTCATGTTTGCAAGAATACACACCGCTTCTATTTTTATTATGTTTCACATATATCACTTCACTCAACCCTCAAAAAAATCTTGCCATGTAGACAATATATTGAACATAAACAAAATAACTGAAGCAAAAGGAAACTATGGGATTTAACCAAGGTCACCTAAAGTTTGCACTTGCCCGACTTTAAGGTGTGTGCTCCTTCATACAAGCAGATTCACGCTGAAATTGGCAAAATGTCTGCACTGAGAGAGCTATGGATGTTGAGTGTTAGATCTCAAGAGGCTTATTACTAGTCCCAAATGTTGTGAGCCCTTTATTCTCCTTGGTCAGTCTGTTGAATAGTGGACACATCTAACACCATCCAAGTACCTTCCTTTGCTCACAGAAGGAAAAGTAATACTTGGAGTTGCCTTACAAAGTGTTTCCGTCTTCTCAACACCTCCAGATTTTCTGGGTCCTTTGGCTTAACTCAGACCCTGCTAAATGATCTAATGACACTGCACCATTGTGGCTGTCAAAAACATCCACATGTACCTCACTCCTATCTTGATAGCCCCACGCCATAACTGAAGGCTCCACCTGCAAAGGCAGGGTGGTCCTTTCTTATATGCTTCCCATACCTGTGTCGTATTCGCTGCTGCAGTGGCCCGGCACAATGACATCCCTCAAGTTGAAGGTAAGGCTTTTTAGAGTTCTTTCCCCTCAGACAGTCCACTTTAGTTGGCAGAATATATTTCCTTCCTATCTCAGTTTCACTAACTCCAAATTCCTGGAAGCATATAATCCTTTCATTTTCTTTTTAAATTTCCTCTTTTCTGATGTTCAATTTTGAAAGAGATAAATTAATGAATAAATGGATAAACACATTAAAAAATCAGAGAAAAAAGCCATTACTCATTTACTTCTTCATAGGTCAAGAGTCCCTTCACTAAAACGGGATGCAAACCATTCTTTTAGATTATTAGGTAATAGGCCAAAAAATAAATATTTTATATCACTGTACTATTTTAGCATTATTTCTGAACTATGAATCATTTTGGCTCTGTGGTTCCTCTTCTTTAGAGCCAGTTACTACTGTCAGTAATTCCTACTGTCAAAATAATTGTTAGTGGTCAAACCAGCTAACCATTGACTTCCTGACACGTAGCTGATGTGGATTGCTTCCATTTACTAAGGTTTTGTCAAATAGCCTATTTGTACTTCAGGGGCCTCCCTAACTTATGAACCTCTGATTATAAATGGGTCCAGAATGCTATGCTCATTTCGGCTTTATGTGGTATTTTCTTCTAACCTAAATGATGCAGAAAATTGATTATGTCATTTCTTAAGTGCATGGACAAAAGAAAACAGGTTGGAATTTAAGCTTTAGAAGTGAGTTTTATTGGATGAAGGCTAGGAGAGGGATATCTAGAGTCACTAATTTTAGAAGAATTTGGTCATCAGGGTTAGTGATTTGAAAGTAACTGTTGATGGAACAGAGTTTTCTCCACTGAAGTGACTTTCCCATCTACATACATTAAGCCTTCAATTTAGACCTTTTTTCCTGCCTTAACATAGTTGTAGGATTATATCAGTACCCATGGTATAGATATATACTTCAATCGTTACTTCACACTTCTTTTCTCTCTTGTCACTCTTTTTCCAAACACCAGGCCGACTCCTATACCACCTGCCTCATATCTATCTTACTTCCTGATCTATAAATATATTCTTTAAAGTTCAATAGAAATGCTATGTATTATATTATTTAGTGTTTTGAAGACTGGGGATACAAACATATAGCTACCATAATGTATTTTCATATATACTTTGAGCAGTAACTTATTATTTAATTACAAATACTAGGTAGTATTATAGAGGATAAATAGGGAAATATGGATGCTCCTTGACTTATGATGAGGTTACCTTTCAATAAAGAAACCCCTCATAAGTAAAATATATTGTGAGTGGTTGAAATTTTATTTAATACTCCAATAAACTCATCATAAAGTAAAAAAAAATAAGTTAATCTATTATAAGTTAATGGCAATATATATATGCTTCATTTATTAATATATCATTCAATATTTATTGAATACTTGTTATGTATCAGGAACTATGTGCTGGGGAAACAAGGATGAACAAGACAGAAGCAATTTCTGCCTCCAATAAGTTTATCATTTATTTAAATTTATTTTAAGAAAATTAAATTTATGACAATCTTAAATTATAATCCTATAGAACAGTGTTTCCCAACGTTTGATTTAACTGTCACATGGTATGGCATGTAGGTGATAATGGGCAAATACTTTATTTCAATGGCTACATAGTTATTTTTCTGAATTATTTCCATTTATAGTAAGTGACACTTATAGCAAAGAAATCATATTTAAATTTTAAAAATGAGAAGAATTACAGAAACAATATTAAGTAAATATTGGTATTAATGATATATGAACATGACAAAAACAATGAAGTTTTGAAAATGCCAATATACAGTATGGGACAATTATTCACATTTCAAAGGAATTTTCTGAGTAATTCCTTACGAAGTGAATGCCTTAATTCATCTAAAATATGACTGAATTTATAAAGGATACGTATGTCATGGCTCAAGATTATATATGTGTTACCTTTCAGGATAAGGAAGAAAAACTAGCCAGATAATATATATCATTTTACACATATTTGTTCCTGGTAATTTAGATTTTTTAACGCTGATTTTTCTACTTTGGTTAGTCAGTAGAAAATGCAAGCGTGCTTAAATTGACAAAGTATGCATTTCCCACCAGAAGGCATGTTTGTTTGGCTCCGTCTCTTATTACAACCAAAGATCTAATAAACCAAATAGCCGCATCTGTAAGTTATTTGATGGGATGCATATACCTTAGTTACTCACGAAATAGTAAATAAATAAAGAATTGAAATCTGATCTATAATTATGAATTAAGTATATATTCTATCTATACATAAATAAGGACATTAACACGAGTTAGAACATATAAATGCACACATATTCAATTCATTTTCATTACACATATTCATTACATTTTCAAGTATGCACATATTATGCTTCACATATTATGTACTAGCACAACATAGTAAAAAATATTTTAAATAATTTATTTCTTGAGTACTTTCTTTAGGTTAGTTAGTAACTTCACATTATCTAATTGAGTTAGATACACAGAAAATGGGAGATGTAGGGGAGAAAAAATTTATTTCATATAAAATGTATTTTATTTCATATAAGAACTACCAATTTGAACAAATTATGTTCCAAACTGAATAAAAGTATTCAAAAAGATGAGTATAGGCCATAATAGCTCATATGATTTAGCCTTAATCATAAGCACCTTAATTTTGTGCTCTGTAGGTGTATTATATAGAAAACTAAAGATAAATTTCATGAATTTTATGATTTTAGTATATATTCTGTCTTAGAAAGGAACTGATTCCTTAGAACTTTTTCAGTAGTCACATTTATAACAGTCAGCTCATGATGGTATTAAGATGCTGTCCAAAAGCACGGAGAATTTAAAATCCAAAAGATGGTTAGTCATCCAGCGACAGTCATGAATAGCAGCCATATTCCAAGGATCAAAATCAACTTAGATAATAAAAATAGAAAGCACTGCTGAGGATAGATTTTCTAGAAAGCACACATGTTTTGAGGCAGTCATTAAAAATAAACCAACAAGCAAAAAAACAAAAAAAAAAAAAACAAAAAAAAAGAAAGGAAATCAAATTTTTTTAAAAAGCTCATAAAAATCAATATCTTGTTTTCTTTGTCTCCCTCAGGTGTGTTGGCACAAAACTAGGTACCTTTTATTAATACAATGCCACAGACCACTGTCTTCAGAGGTAACCAACTGAAAATGGCTTTTGCCAGTAGGATTTAAAGGGTCATTTTAGAAAATGACAAATTATTTCTTTGTAAAATTAACTGTAGTTACAGAATAACACACCTGAGTGATAAACATCCTCTTTCTCATGAATAGTAACAATTATTATTACTACTATAACATAACTGGGAACAACAAAAATGTGCAAATGTCTAGAACCATACATACTTAATATAGACTTTAATCATACTTTAACCCTCCCAAGAAAACTGATTAGTTGGTACTCTTATATTGAATACAAAAGAAAATGAAATCCTGTTCTTTTCTAAGATGAGCAAGCTATTTTTAATGGCAAAGTCAAATGATGAGAGTATTGTCCTTCATACTGTTTATCATTAATAAAAATATGACATCATTTCTCATTAAAAAATAGCACTTGTTCTATTTATATCACTATCCCATGCACTGGTAGTTAAATTATATTGATAAACAGCAGGAAATTAAAGGTCCTCAAAACAATTAATTAACTCTTGATTACCCACATGTGGGTTATTTGCCTTCTATTAATAAATTGTCTGGAACACTTTTTTAAAATCACAATGTCATTTGCCTGTCTTTTTTTGGGCTTGCAGGGAGTCTGTTTTAAACATTTAGGTGTAAATGCTCAAAGAATGTAAACTCATTTGAGAATTATATTGCTTTTAATGACTACATCAGATTTGGGTATAAAATATTATCTAAAATTTCATGTAAAAAGACTAATTTTTCGTAAGAATTTTTTGAAATACAATATAACATATCTAAATAAACCTTGAAAAATATAAAATCCTATGTACAAGTTGGATGATAATATGCATATTTAGTGAAAGTTGTTTCCATTACTTTATAGTTCATAATGAGGATGTTAATGGCTAGAATTGAAGTACATAGATATAATTTCATCACATCATTTAGTCCTCACAGTACAATAAGAAATATTCTTATCCCTATTCATAGCCAAGAAAGTGGCTATAGCAGATACATTGCCCAGTGTCACACAATAGGTCAGAATTCTTTCAACTCCAAGCCCAGCTGTCTTCCCCTTATGGTAGGCTGTCTCTCAAGACCAGCCAATGTGTACACCACTAGAAACAACCTGTGCTTTGGGATATTTCAGTGTATATATTAATGTGAGTTAATTCCAGCTATTTGGCTTGTTAGCTATGCAACTTTGAATATGTTACTATACCTCTCTGAGTTTTCTGTCTTGAACCAGTAATAATACTCTCTCTTAACACATTAACTGCCACGTGAATTGTATTTAACTCACACTAGTTTTGCACCCAGGCCCTCATGAAGCAAAACCTGGGCAAAACCCTGCAGTTGGTTTGTGAAAATCTTATTCATTGATGTTCTTATTGTTGCAATTATTATTGACAAATTAATTTTAATATGGGATTAAATGAAGCCAATAAGTTTCATTTTTCATTACATTTTTCATTAAATTAGAAAGGATTGTTTGGTTTTCGAGGTTTTTATTCTACTTTCATAATAAACACCATGACCCCAAGGAAAAAAAATTTTTTTTTTTAGTGTGGCAGTCAATGTGTTAAGAGTTCGCTGTTAACATACAAGACCTCACAGGAGAAGCAGTACCTGGCTCATGAGAGGCATTTCATACGTGCAAATTCCATGCCCAACCTCAGAAATAACCTTTCAGAGTTTACAACGCATGTTCGCATATGTCATCTGCTTATTTGGAAAGGAACAGAGAGAAATACAGTTTATCAGTTGGGTTCAGATAAAAGAATGTCTTTTCTTCTGGGGAAAATTGAGAGGCACTGAAGGGTTATTAAGAGTAGAGGGATGTGATATAAGGTGCACTTCGGGAAGAACAGGGCAGTGGCTCTATGTCAGACAGATTGGACTGGGCAAGATTAGAGGCCGTCTCATATTCTTATGAAGTTGTTTTTTCATGGAAAAAAAGGTTTTAAATATTTTAATTAGGGAAAAAACATATTTTTCTCCTAATTAAAAGTAGGGATAAAGCAGCATATTTTCTCAAATGCTTATCTTCAGTCAGTGTATAAGTCCCTCTGATGTCCCCTGTGTTTTATGTCAGGTCTGCCAAGTTCACATTCAACATGTCTGGGAATAATATCAGAAAAAGAAAGAAAATTGAGACAATCTGACTTTCCTTCTAGTTCCTAGAATCTCACTATTTTATTATTCCTTTTTTCTCCTGAGTCTTTGCATATACTATTCCTATTGCCTAAAATGTTCTCTCCCTTTCCCATACCCTCAGCTGGTTAGTTAACTACTTCTCATCTGTCTGTGTCTCATATTAAAATTAATTTCCCCATATTTTCTTTGTATATTGCCTTAATAACACTTATTACAAAACTTTTTTTCTGGTCTAAGCTTGCATAAATATTACATTGACTTCATTAATATAACTTCAATGCTGGAAAATGTCCTATCTATGTTTTTCTCTCCTTTTTAAAAGTATTTTGACTTTGGGCTTTTTGCCTTTTCACCTAAATTTTAGATCCTGTTTGTGAACTTCTTACGAACAAAACAAAACAAATAAACAAAAAGAAATGGGGGAAGCATAAACCTGCATTGATTCTATACATTGATTTTGGGAGAACTGACACCTTTACATTATTGAGTCTTTTAATCTATACATATATATTTCCTATTTCTCTAATATTTTATAGATTTCTGAATTGATGTCCTGTGCATATATTGCCTGAAGTTATTTCTAAATGTTCTGTTTTTTTGCCTTTTTTTCAAAACCAACTTTATAAGGTAAAATTATTATAGGAAAAAATCATCAATAATTTCATAAATTTTGACATGCAACCACTGTCGTAATCAAGATATAATATATTTCCTTCACCCCAAAAAGCTCCTTCATATCACAATAGTTTGAAAGAATAATTTTTATAAATATTAACTTAAGTTTATTTCTTTGAATAAGTTCCATATGGGCAGAAATCATGTCTGTATTTTATTATATATCTCTAACACCTAGCAAAGAACTGGACACATTCATAAATGTGAGATTTATAAATATTTGATGAATATTTATATTCATATATAAATGAATATATATGAGATTCATAAATATTTGATGAATGAATGAATGATCTGTTTGCAATATCAAGTAACTAAAAGAGGATTCACTATCCTAC
This sequence comes from Mirza zaza, assembly GCA_008750895.1. Lineage (NCBI taxonomy): Eukaryota > Metazoa > Chordata > Mammalia > Primates > Cheirogaleidae > Mirza > Mirza zaza. The sequence continues at coordinate 2,340 of VSMD01062930.1, read as the reverse complement.
ACTTGAGTCTAGCTAAAGTCAGAGGGGAATGAGGAAGGGGTTTCAGCTTGGCAGCATATACTAAAACAAAATAACATGATGGTAAGATGACATTTTCTCATCCTACTCCAAATATTATGTCAAAATATTGACTATAATATTAGATCGAGTAGAATTGGTGAAGAGAATGTGTTAATTTTACATCCATATATACATATTATACATATATACATATTATACATATTATATATTATACATATTACATATATACATATTACATATTATATACATATTATACATATTACATATTATATATTACATATATACATATTATATATACATATTATAACTATATATACATATTATAACTATATATTTTTCAACAAATATATATACATATAACTATATATTTTTCCATATATACATATTATAACTATATCTTTTTCATACATACATATTATAACTATATATTACATATATACATATTATAACTATATATTTTTCAACAAAAAGAACATATCAAGACTTCTGATTAAAGTGAAAGATTGAAAACATTTTAATTAGAGATTTCTCTTTTCTGCTTTTTGTTAGCTTAGCCAATGGTGTGTCAATTTTGTTTATTTTTTCAAAGAACCAACTTTTTGTTTTATTAATCTCCTGAATAGCTTCCCTGTTTTCAATTTAGTTTAGTTCTGATTTGATCTTGTTGATTTCACTTCTTCTGCTGGGTTTGGGGTTGGTCTGTTCTTCTTTTTGCAGCTCTTTGAGTCATTTCATTAGATTGTCTATTTGTGATCTTTTTGACTTTTGGTTATAGGCATTTATGGAGATAAACTTTCCTCTCAGGACTGCTTTAGCTGTGTCCCAGAGGATTTGATAACTTGTCTCTCCATTATCATTTTGTTCATAGAATTTTTTTATTTCCATCTTGATTTCTTCATTTATAAAGTAATCATTTAGTAGGAGGTTGTTTAATTTCTACGTTTTTGTGTAGAAATGTGAGTTTCTGTTATGGTTGATTTCTACTTTTATTCCACTGTGATCTGAGAAGATACATGGTATGATTTCTATTTTTTTAAATTTCTTGAGGTTTACTTTGTGTCCTAGGATATGGTCAATCTTAGAGAATGTCCTGTGAGCTGATGAGAAGAACGTATATTCAGTGGATTTTGGGTAGAATGTCCTGTAAATTTCAGTCAGACCTAATTGTTCTAGAGTTTTGTTAAGTCCATTATTTCTTTATTAATTTTCTGTTTGGAGGATCTGTCTTGTGCCATCAGTGGGGTGTTGAAATTTCCGGTGATTATGGAGTTGCTATTAATCAATTAGATCCAGTAAGGTTTGCTTTATGAATCTGGGTGCACCTAAGTTGGTTGCATATATATTTAAAATTGTTATCTCTTCTTGTTGAACTGTGCCCTTCACCATTATATAATGACCCTCTTTGTCTTTCACTACTTTTGTTGGTTTAAAAACTAAATCGTCCGAAATTAGAACTCCCACGCCAGCCTTCTTTTGGCTTCCACTTGCTTGGAATACTGATCTCCACCCTTTTACTTTTAGTCTATATGCATCCTTGCAGGTTAGATGTGTTTCCTGAAGACAGCATATACTTGGCCTGTATTTTCTTATCCATTCAGCCAGCCTATGTCTCTTGAGTGGAGAGTTTAAGCCATTCACATTTATTGAGAGAACTGACAGGTAAGGTAGATTACTGTTCATTCTGTTGGGTTGGATGTTGCTGCTTTGATTTCTCTCTTGAGTCATTGTATTATCTGGCCTTTAATCTTTGGGTTTTGGTGACCAGTGGAACAGATCTGAGAATCCTGATATAAAAACATCCTCATGTAGCCATCTAATCTTTGACAAAGCAAACAAAAACATACGCTGGGGAAAAGAATCCCTTTTCAATAAATGGTGCTGGGAAAACTGGATAGCCACTTGCAGAAGGCTAAAGCAGGACCCACGCCTTTCACCTCTCACAAAAATCAACTCACGCTGGATAACAGACTTAAACCTAAGGTATGAAACTATTAGAATTCTAGAGGAAAATGTTGGAAACACTCTCCTAGACATCGGCCTAGGCAAAGAGTTTATGAAGAAGTCCCCAAAGGCAATCACAGCAGCAACAAAAATAAATAAATGGGACATGATGAAACTAAAAAGCTTCTGCACAGCCAAAGAAATAGTCATGAAAGTAAACAGACAACCTACAGAATGGGAGAAAATTTTTGCATCCTATGCATCCGATAAGGGGTTGATAACTAGAATCTACTTAGAACTCACGAAAATCAGCAAGAAAAAAATCAAATAACCCTGTTAAAAAGTGGGCAAAGGACTTGAACAGAAACTTTTCTAAAG